>VDFB02148890.1:0-29291 GCA_007258455.2 Sequoia sempervirens | reverse complement strand
TTGCATCATCTTCAAATTCCTCACAGTTTAATTGCTATATGTGCCTGAATGTGAAGATTTAGTTAAAAAAAAAAAAAATCAGTGTCCAGTTTGGCCAAAAATTGTAGACCACTATTGTGGGATCACCCAACAACTAAACACAAAAATAAGAGCAAAAATCTTATCTACACCACAATGATATTCAAATATACCAACCTCAAGGCTAAACAACCCCAACCAAATCATGAAACCATGATCAACAAGGAATAAGAAACTGCTACACAGGTCAAACACCAAGCATTCATAAAATAGAATGCATAGGATAGCCAATTCTCCATACAAGAATTACATCCCTTCCAACTCCAAGCTAGAAACACCTCTAAACTACCAAGGGGAAACCCTTACAACCACCATATTTACCTCAATTACCAACACGAGAAGAATTAGATAGATAATTTAATATAAAAATATAAATGATATGTGCCAAAACAATTACTAGCACACTTGCATACCCCCTACACTATGTCAAAACATAAGTGTAGCTATGGAAGCCACATTTAAATGACATGATGTGCACCTTCATGTTATCCAATAATATGGCTCTGATGTGTACAATACCTTATCAACACTTAACTAATGCCAAAGCACTAGGAAACATGGTAGCAAGATCCGGACAAAGGTAGAGACAAGCAAGAGCAAGCACAATTGGCGGACTAAGTCAATGCCCAACCATCTACTAATGCATAAAGCACAACACAATCCAAACAAGAAATTAATTAATATGGGTAATATAAAAAACAATTATGAATCACAAGGAAAAAATGTTTAAATGTATAGTTGTTCTTGTTTAAAAACATATGAAAGGATTTTACTTTTGGGTAAGTGCAAGAAGTTGGGTCCACAAAATGTTCAAATTTAGTGGAAGTGTTTTTCCTGGTTTTCAAAATTTGTCATAGTTGGACTGAAATTTTGAAGCACTTACACATTGAATATTTAAAAAAATAGTAATTTATGAAATTTAGTATTTTGAGTCTACTTTTCAAATATGCAATTTATTCTAATACCCAGATGATACAAAATATTTTTTAGTATGCATGTATAAAAAGCACTTTTTAAAAGTCATTTTTTTAGGACCATACCATGTTATGTACAACACCATAATTTGACCTAAATAAAAGTATTTTTCTAATTCCTTTTGGTGAAATATGTGTATTATAGTGAAGATTGATGAAAATATTTTTTTATAATTTTTTTCTCAATATGTTTTTTTTTATTAATCTTTTATTGACTCTAATAGCTGGTTTTTAAAACCTTTCTGTACGAACACCATAATTTGAACTAAACTTATCATATTTTTAATTTTATTTTTTTCATTGTGTAGAGAATTGTTTATAGATTGATGCCATGTAATTTTTTTAACAAGAAAATTAACAAAGTAAAAGTTATTAAAAAAATATGAAAACTTGACATTTCAAGTTTATGGACCATCATAAAACTATTCATACATCATAAATTAAAACTTGACATTTCATATCCTTGAGCTCTCTATCCTGATGATGGATCATGGAGTGTGATTCGAAACGTTGATTCAAAAAAAGCTTACACAATCGAATCCAGAAACAACTATTCATACATCATAAATTAATTAAAAAATAGAAAAACTAATTCAATCATAAAAAAAAAATTACATATTTAAAAATTAGACTCATCTATAATGGGTTTTAATTTTATAAAAAAAAATTGAAAAAAACCTCATCAACTATATTCTCAAAGTTAGTTTTTTCTCTTAAAATTTCCATGACCTTGTACTTGTAGGTCCAAGGCTAAGTGTTGGGTTACCATACCCTTTCTAAGCCTAAATCCAAATTAAAAACATGTATTGTGAGTTCCAAACTATTTTGAATGAGTACTACCTGTTTTAAAGCTGAAAAATGACACTTCCTAACCCAACTTCTTGTGCTACCCTTCTAACTCATGTTATACATTACGAAAATATATTACTAATTAAAAATATTAATATAGAACACTTTATTAACAAATATTTAAAACAACCAAACTAAAGAAAAAAACAAATATTTAAAACATAAAATAAATTATTTGTTATTTTTTAATTAAAAACGAAATTTACATAGAAAAAACCATGAATCATTAGTTTATATTATCTTCAAAATCTTGACTTTGTGCTTGTTATAATTGAGGGAAAATGGAAACTTAAATAAAAATGTTGATTTGCACAACTTAATTAGACCAAATTGTGAGACAATTTCATATCTAAAAATTAAAAAATATAAGAATACTTAAGACAAACCCTTGATGGTGTTAAATCAACTAAATTCTTCAAAATGTTGAAAAAAACAAACATACATTTATCCAAGCTATAGATAATTGAGTTGAGACTAATGAAAAGATTGGGAGTGTTTAGCCCTGTTTGTCGATTATAGTAGTTGACAATAGATATAGTTAATATATCAATAATCAAATTATGCTTTACTATGTTGGAAAATTGCCCCATTATCCCAAATCTACCTTTGGCTTTTGTTTTTTCTGAGATTTCTGTTGGTTAATAGAAATCATATCAATTTACTAATATGAACCGTAAAGTTCAAAGAGATGAAAGATGTAATATCCATGATACAAATCATGTATACATTGTTTTGTAACATGATCCAAATGATTCTCTCAAATAAAATGTAATGATCTTTCAATGTTCTAGAGATTACCCTTACATAAAGACACATCCTAATAATCAAATCAAACAAACACATCAGCTCAAGAAAAACTTTAAAATAATTGGAATTAGAATGTCAAGGTCACAAACCCTGCCCACTATGAGTGTGGTCTTATCCAACAGTACTCACAATTTAAAATTAAGATCCACTAAAATAAATAAATTTTAAGAATTATTATTTAATATATTAAATAAATTAAATATTATTATTGAAAAAATTTCAATAATAAGAGAAATAAGAAAAAAAGCTCAAAATACACACTTTTATACATAGAACAATTCATAACTTGATTACAACTCAGACCACAATTCTTACCAAACAAGGAATTTAATCCAATTGCAGCCCATATCAACGCAAGCATATCAAAGTTTAACAGTGAGTTAAAACTGTTCCATCAGCTCATTTCTCGATCAGAGAGAAAACCGTAAAAAGATTTATTTTACAGCCGTCTGTTTAAAGCTTTTGGAACAGAGGGGCCCACACCAACAGCTTTCCATTTTCAAAGAGAGAACTGTATCATTCTGATAATAAATTACTGAATGTGTGATACGAAATGTGTTGATACAAATCTAATCCATAAACAATTATGATCAATGTCATGAATTGTGGAAATCTGATATCTTCAAATTTATATCAAATTTTTAATTAATTTTATACAAATCTAATCCATAAACAATTATGATCAATGTCATGAATTGTGGAAATCTGATATCTTCAAATTTATATCAAATTTTTAATTAATTTTATACAAATCTAATCCATAAACAATTATGATCAATGTCATGAATTGTGGAAATCTGATATCTTCAAATTTATATCAAATTTTTAATTAATTTTATCAATTAATGGGGCCCAATATGATTGCAGTATATCAAAATTCTATCGTCACTAAATCAAAAAGTTTGTGGGGGATAACTTTATATAGTGATGGATTCCAGTCCATTAATATAGACAGTAAAATTTCAATATGACCACAATAATTATGAAATATCATCATAACATAGATTTCCAGATTTTATTTATAATAACGTTATAGTGATTATAGTGACGTTTCATTAAAAAAAAACCAATGATTTGCAACAGCATACAAACAAAAGCAGGAAAAAATCATAATGGAATTGATATCATGACACAATTACACAGCGTATCTGTAGATCTCCAGAAACGAAGAGCCACCACATAAGAATAAATAAAAATAAATGAATTTTAAAGACAAGGATAAGTCCAAATCAGGCTAACAGAAAACACTCTGCTTATTCGCCACAAAGATCGGAATACACAAAAAATCTACAACGCAAACAACGCTAGAAACGAACCGGCAACGACACCTGATACCAACTGCAAAGCACGTGTCTGACAGCTGGCAGGCATCGCGGAGGACTTCTCGGACTTGGAGTTGGCGGCGGGTGCGTCGGCGGCTGAGGGGCTCTCGGTGGGGCCAGGGGGAGCGGGAGGAGACGCGCCTTCGGGTGACATGGCGGGCACTTCGGCCTCGGGGGCAGGGGCGGGGGCAGGTGCCGGGCTGAAGAGATCGGTGGGCAACAACACTTTGTTGACTGTGAAGACAACGAGCGGTTGGTCGTCGAGAACGGTGCTAGCAACGGTGCCCTTGTCGACGCCCGTGGAGAGAGTAACGGTGTCGGCGGAGGTAGTAACGGTGAGCGCGTACTTGGCCCCGCCGCCGGTGGCGAGCGTATTGACGTGCCCGTTGGTGGTCTTGAGGGTCCCCAGGGGACTGTAGGTGGGTAGCCCGTGGAACAGGAGGAGAGACTCCTGTTCGTCGGCGGTGAGATTCTTGAACTGCTTCATAAAGCTGGGCGTAAAGGCGGCGTCGGTGGGGGCAAAGACCGTGAGCCCTCCTTCCACATTGTCCTCGAAAGCCTTGAGCGCGCCAGTGGAGGTCAGCAGCCCGGCGAAGATCTTACACCCGCCCTTGACAAGCAGGGCCGTGATGTTGGCCTGGGAGGGCGACGGCGCTGGCGCCTCCGCCAGGTTGGTGGAGATGGCCTGGCTGATCTCCAGCACAGAAATGTTGTAGCCCACATGATCGATGCTCTTGACATAGTGGGCGTCCAGCTTGGTGCCCTTGGCGGAGGTCCCGAAACCCACCTTCCCACCCGAGAGATCCGTAATGTTCACAAAGCCGGCGTTGCCCGTGGTCTGGTAGAGCGTGGTAGTGAGCGTGGTGCCGTTGCTGATGTCGTGGAGCTTCGCCGGGTCGAAGTAGTCGAGCACCACATGAAGCATCAGGGTACGCTTAATGTCGGCCAGAGGCAGCGAGGTCAGAGCCGCCATTGCATCATTGTTCAGCACCAGGACTGTGATGGTCTGCCTGCTGTTGATCTCGTCTGCCAGCTTCGTCTTCGAGAGGTAGCTGTTAAACTCGCTGTACTCGGGCGACTTGGCCAAGATCTTCGTAATGTTGAACCCATTTGCCAAGCACAGGACGCTCAGGAGCACCAATGCGACACCGATCACCCTCATTTTCGCAGGCCCAGAAATGCAGAATGAAGAAAACTTGCGAGCACTAGATCTGGACTGCCCGGCCCTCTTCTCCCTTCTCCTGGTTTTTCTTTCTTGCTGTGGGATTAGTGAGGATATGATGAGTATTTAGTGGTGGAAGAAGATTCGTGGTTTTTAACGGTGTAGTGAGCAAGCGTCCGTCCCACCTGTCCACGCTGGCACCGCCTCTCCACCCGCGCCAGCCTGGCCACTGCCATTCCGTCTTAACTGCAGTTGAAGCCCCGGATCCCGGGTGCGGCCAAGGCAAGACCCCACGGAAGACCCGGGTCGATCTATAGGTGCACAATTTTTATTATTTTATTATTTAAACGGTTAAATTAGAGATACCTCTTAAAGGTTGAGGACACCCTGTAACTGTCAGAAGGATAAGATCACTTTGGCTTAACCCCGGCGTAGCGTGAGGGGGATATGCTGCTTAACCGGGGTCAAGTTGGGTTACCGGTTTACAGTGAGTGATTCTCCTTAAGCGGCCTCCAGCCTGGCGCTCCTTCGTTGTAACGGTTTCCTAACTTTTGCCGACAAACCACGTGGAAGATCCTTATTCGATGCGATGGGCTGAAACAGTTTCCCCTATCGCTTCATAGTCATTTTGATTGTGACCGTTTTTGTCCAGAATCGAAGGGGGATTTCATCAGAGTTTGATATATAATTGTTTGTAATCCCTAAACAAATTGTTTTTTTGTATTTTTAATCCTCAAAATTATACATCAGGGGTAGGTTTAGTCATAGCAGAGACTATGGGATACAACTATCTAGTCTATCTCTGAAATCAGCACATGACCCACTTGAATAGAAAAAAGAAGTATTGGAGAAAAACAAGGGCATAGGTCACATGATTAATTGTCCTTTGTGCTCACACAAGCTGGCCATGGGACCATGAAAGTGATGGCATATAAGTGACACTATGGGCTATACTCTATTCACATATCACAACATTCTCACATGATTTGCAGCTTTTTCTTGTGGTGCTTAAGATTCTTAATCCATTAACATCAAAATTATACATAAAGGGGTGTTTTCTAGGCCATTTAAGATGATTACAAGTTAACATCACCCTTAAGTTGGCATCATTTTTGTCAACATTTAGTGATGGTACATGTTCTTAAGGACCCATTAGGTCATGTTCATATCAGCTTTTGTGTTGAATGCATGTAAAGTAGTGTTCACATATGCTCACATATGATCATTGTCACTTTTACCCACATTATATCTACTCACTTTACCAATGACAATTTGAATGAGTATCCAACACAACTCAATTTACCATCATATATATAAACAAGGCACACCTCTTCTTTTTATAAATTGAACAAAGTTAATTGTAAATAATTAGAATAAGTAAATATTAAAGGTTGTAATATCGAGGTTTAGAGAAAAAAAATACAATAATAAAAGAGTTGCACTAAATACAATACAAGATCATAATTGTGGCAAGTAAATACAACTTCAATGCACACTACTTTCGAGGTTAATTATGGTCATGGTCTTTCTTTTTATTCAATTTGAAAAAGAAATGCAACAAAATTAATTTATTATTTTGTGCAATAACAATAGTAACGCCAGATCATAATTTTATATACTATTAATCATTAGATAATAGTGACTTAGGGGTTGAGCGGTTTGACCATTCAAATGGATAGAAGTATGAGGTTAAGAATAGAATCAATTGAGTGTGTTTTCATCGAAATAATTTTGTAAGTAATTGTCATCATAAATGTAATATAATATAATAATATGTTATATTGAAAGAATGTATATGAATCAAGGGATTGTTTCTACTATCAAATATTCAAAATTACACATTACAAAGTTCATTTGTAAAGGAATGGCCGTCTTCATTTGTTGAAGGTTGTTTGGGAAAAATGTATTCTTCTTTTTAAATTATATGTGTGTTTTATTATATAACATGTTAGATGGTTGGTAAATGGCTTCTCTTACTTCGATTGAATAACAATTTACTTTCAGTAAGTTTTGGCATACAATCCAATTTACTCAAGCATCTCAATTTACCATTAAAAAATGTTTATATTAGAAATCTGTCACATTGTAGATTCATTTGTATTTGTGGGAAATGAAAATAAAATAGCTAAGTATAGGAAAGCAAAACATTACAATAATATATATTAATATTAATACCATTAGTGGGAGGGAAAAAAAAAATCTGCTAATTCATGTTATCCAAGTATAATGACTGAAATTAATAATGTGTAGAGTAGAGGTCTCCTAACATAAAATGTATCTTAATTTGAGAATTTATGGGAAGAGACTATAGTTACCTACAAAAGAGGGCCTGTTGGAGAAACATCATGGAGTCCTCTGTCTCAATCCCTGAGTTCTCATCTGACATGAATGAGTCATCCAGCAAATATTCTGCTATTTCCTCTAGCCTGTTTCTGTTAGAGGACATTGAATAACTGCCTTCACTTGTAGAAACTGAATGACTAAAATTATGTAACACCTCTTCTAGATTAAAATGTTCAAATTCAGGAAGAAGAGAAAGAAAGTTTCGTTCTGCATTGAAGAATCTCCTTCACAAATGTGGGAAATCATATTTACCATGATCAGAGAAGTAAACAGATGGTTGCAACTGTAGTGGCAAATTGAAATTATTATATATGTTATCTGCCAACTGCGATGGCCACCTATAGTATGCCCTGCTTGATCTTTGTATGGCCCAAATCTTGTGTCATAAAAGTATGGGGATTCCAGTCTTGAATTGAAACCTCTCTTACTTAGCATGTTCGAGAGTTTTTTTTTAAATGTTATCTAAAATTTTAAAAAAAAAGATCTTAGAATATCACTTGTGGTTCTACGAGTCTAGAACAAATTAGAATTTATACTCTGCCCAAGAGTGTTTTCCACATTTGAAACTACTTCCATTAAAATTATTCTGCTCCTACACTTTATGGAATTAGAGTCTACTGCTTCTTAACTGCTCATTTCATGAGACAGTTTCAATATGAAGGCAAGATGAGATTTTTGGAATGATTAGTAGCTCTATTGTTTGCAACATGTTGGCAATGGTTGTATTCGTATTAGACACCTAATACTACAACTTGAACTATAACCTTTTTCTTGTTGGTATGTGATGTTGATCATTCAGTTCTACACCGCCATACATCGCCATTTACTATCATGTTGCATGAGTATCATTCATAAATTTACAAATTCGGAACAATCAGTTTATTTATAATTTTTATAGCTTTAAGTTCGTCTAATATTGCATCAATATAACTATTGATAGTCTTTGAATTAATAGAAGCATGGTAGATTCTATGAAAAGAAGTTGCAACCTCTATAAAATACTATCTTATTGTTCTTTAAAATATACACAGTTTGAACAATGTAATCCATTCAACAAATTTGAATAAAAGTTTAGTGTTTGTGTTAAAACT
Source organism: Sequoia sempervirens (assembly GCA_007258455.2). NCBI lineage: Eukaryota > Viridiplantae > Streptophyta > Pinopsida > Cupressales > Cupressaceae > Sequoia > Sequoia sempervirens. The sequence goes on along the minus strand of VDFB02148890.1, from coordinate 20,665 downwards.
ATTCTTTGTATTTTGTGTATGTTTATTTTTCCTCTGTTTTTGTTTATTGGCTCTCTTAGATTCTACATCTCCCGCGTACACGAAGTTGGTACAATTAAGGATTTTGTGGAATGAGAATGCCCTATGTGAGTCTTATGAATTAATTAGAAGTTACTCATAAAAAAATAAAAGAAGCTACAATGTGTTATGTTATGGTAATTATTTATTTTACATTTGGTATTAATAGAAATAGTTGTTGTCTCAAATTACAGAGGCATTTTTCTTGAGTTGGCTTGTTCAATATAAGTATATCGTTTGGAGCTTGTTTATGCAAACTACTTCAAGGTGTTAACTTCTAGTAACATGCCTTGCAAAAATGGGAGAGGAAATATGTCATGAAATACCACCACTTCTCAATAGTTGGCTTTAGACTGTCCATTCTTACAAGTTTGACTGTTATGGAAAATAGTTGTTAAGGACCATAATGCTCTGCCAATCTTTATTGGTTGAGCCTATTAGTCTTGTCCTAAATTCTATTCTTTATATTATTATAATTAGGACCGCAACACTTGACAATTCATTGCTTTATAGTTGTAGTTTTTGGTTTCCCTTAGTGCTACCACATCCTAAAATATGAAGGCATAGTTTAGTGATGCCATATTATGACTGTGATGCCCTTATGTTCTGAAACATAGTAAGGATCTACACATTTTAACAGTGGCAATAAATTTGAATGCTAAAGTATAGCCAATATTTGTGATAAATTCATAACACAACACATATCCATTCCATTGCTTGTGCCTTCATTTATTAATTTTTTGCCAAAATAGACCTTGGTGAAATAATATAATATTGTGATAAATATTTGATAGATTATGTGAATCTTTGCTAATGCCATTCTATTAAAAAAAAGGGTTTGATTTTAGAAACTAGGGTTTTAGGTGTATAGTTATTAGTTGTTATTGATCAAAAGTCAAAGAATCCCTATAAATTAGAGTTTTTTAGAAATACTATGTAAAATTTTCTTTTAAAAAATGTGAAAAATAAATCTAGAAACTTGAAATTTTTAGTTTTTAAAGAATCTCGAAATATGAAAAGTGAAAGGATTGTGTATATCTTTGTTAATGTCATTCTATTAAAAATAAAAGGGTTTGTTTTTAGAAACTAGAGTTTTAGGTGTATAATTATTAGGGTTATTGATCAAAAGTCAGAGAATCCCTCTATATTAGAGTTTTTTTAGAAATGATATCTGATTTTTGTTTTAAAAAGTGAAAAATAAATCTAAAAACTTAAAATTTTAATTTTTAAAGAATCTCTAAATATGAAAAGTGAAAGAATTGTGTGTATCTTTGCTAATGTCATTCTATTAAAAAAAGGGGGTTTGATTTTAGAAACTATAGTTTTAGATGTATAGTTATTAGTGGTTATTGATCAAAAATCGGAGAATCCCTATAAATTAGAGCTTTTTAGAAATGCCATCTAAAATTTTCTTTTCAAAAATGTGAAAATAAATTAGAAATTAGAAATTTTTAGTTTTCAAATAATCTCTAAATATGAAAAGTGAAAGAATTGTGTGTATCTTTGTTAATGTCATTCTATTAAAAAAAGGGGGTTTGATTTTAGAAACTATAGTTTTAGATGTATAGTTATTAGTGGTTATTGATCAAAAATCGGAGAATCCCTATAAATTAGAGCTTTTTAGAAATGCCATCTAAAATTTTCTTTTCAAAAATGTGAAAATAAATTAGAAATTAGAAATTTTTAGTTTTCAAATCATCTCTAAATATGAAAAGTGAAAGAATTGTGTGTATCTTTGTTAATGTCATTCTATTAAAAAAAAGGGGTTTGATTTTACAAACTAGGGTTTTAGGGGTTATTAGTCTTCCAATTTCCTTCAAATTTTGTGTTTAACTTTATATTTGATCCTATACAATATCTAAACATGTTTTGAATGAGAAAAAAAGAAAATAGTAATGTCCATTTTCCTCTACTTAATTTAATGCGTTGTCTTCTACTTCATTAGAAAATTTCATTTTTTAAATGTCTCTTCTTTTATTATCATTCTTCCGCTTTTGGTTTCACGCAAGTTAAAAATGTGACAGAGTGAGTTTGAATTTTAGCAACTAAAGTTGCTCTTTTCCAAAACTAAGGTATCTATATTCATGGTTTAACGTTAGTGCTTTCAGTTTGATTAAATTGTATATAAGTGCTTTGAGTTTGATTAAATAGTATATAATTGGGTATAATATCAAGAGTTTGATTAAATAGTATATAATTGGGTATACTATAAATAAAAAAAAAAAATAGTTTCATAAGATAAAATATTTTTGGAATGTTTGGTAAATGGAGTAATAAGTTAAGTAGGTTTGATTCTAAGAAAATAATTGAGTAGGTTTCAATCTAAATAATATTGAGATAAGTAATTTTTAAAGAATTTTTTATATTTCAAGCATCAACACATGTGAGTTTAAGGAATGGTGATCAAGACAAAGTATGGTTGATGTAGGTATTCCCAAACATCCAATAATGTAGACCAACACTAAGTAAATTAAGCTACAAAATAGGTAAATTAGAGATAAATTAAATAATAATAGTAATAATAAAAATAGTATAAATTTAAATTTAAATTCATACATTGTTATTATTATGAACCAACTTATTATGTAACTTTTTTCTTCATTGAACTAAAATTAATGACACAATTAATAGATTTTTTTTCATTATTTCACATAAATTATATTAAACATATTGTTATTTAACATAACTATTATATAAATTAAATGTTTAAATAATTATTATTTTATTATTTCTTATAATTGTATTATATAATCATTTCATTTCATTTAAATTTTATTTAATATAAAATAATTTAAATCATTATTATTTAAATTTATATTATATAATCAATAAATATTATTTATATATTATATTATATATATTATTATGTAACATAATTACTACATAAATTTTATATTTATATAATTATCATTTTTTTCTTCTAATTATATTATACTATCATTTGATTTGATTTTTATTTTGTTTGATATTTATATTTTTTTATAATATTAAAAATTTGAATATATAATTGATTTTTATTTAATATAATTAAATTAAAATTAAGAATTATTAATATTAATATAAACACACATAATTATCTTTTCTAATTAATATTAATATAAACTCTAATTACAATACTACAAAGGAAAGTACTCGCCACTACGTGGCACTTGTTATATAACATGTTAGATGGTTGGTGAATGGCTTCTCTTACTTCGATTGAATTTGATTTAAGCTTTGTAAAATATTTTTTTGGGTGGATTTAATTTGTATGTTTTCAATTTTGAAAAATACACAATAGTAAAATTTTCCAAAATTATTAGGTGATTGGAAAAAAGTACTCTAGTCATTGTTAGGTTCTAAAGAGTATTCTTCATTTTGGAAAATTTGTATTTTTAAATTTGAAGAAAGTTTCAAATTCGTCAATGGTATTTTTTGGTATTTTTTGTAATTTGCATGCTTCTTGAATTTGTATGTCAAATTTAAATTTAAAATCATGTAAATATGATTTTCTATCTCTTAGGTTTTAGTGTCATAGTTTTTCACCTCATTTTTTGAGCTATGATCTTTTGATCATTTTGAACCTTTTTGTGTTAGGATGATCTCTAGAATTGGGAATAGAGTGGACTCCCTTCTTGTTATTTAGGACTAGAATGAAAACCATATGAAGAGAATGGAGGGGATAATATCTAAGAAGATATAATTCAATTGGGATCAAACAAAATAAATTAAGCATAATGAAAAGATACTCCACTTTTAGTATTAAACATCCTTGAGAGAGTTTTTGAATGATAGTGAAGGGACACAATATTAGTCCATTCATGATTGGTTGAATGCCATTAATAATCCTTCATTTAATATGAAAGAACACTTCTCAACTCCATGTGGATTTTAAAACCATCATGATGATACTCAATGCTCTACATCTAGTAGTCTTATCCTATTGATTGTTGGGTCATTAGTACTTGATGTGTGTATGTGATTCTCTTTGTGTGATTATGGGTGACTATCTTCACATCAACAAACAAACTAATTCAATAGTAGATTAGAGTCATTTAAATGTTTTGCAAATGATTCCCCATCCTTCATTTTGAAAAGAATATGATTTTATTATTAAAAAAAAGCTTATTAATAAGACTCTTTGTTTTATATATCTCTCATATTACATTTCATAACTTATACATGTAATAATTTTGTTATAAATATTCAATAAAATAGATAGATAAACACAATTATATGTTTCCATAGGCTTTTTAATCAACTTTTACCAATTCTTCATCTAACATATTTTCCAATTTGGTTTCACTCTTCACAAGAATCCATTGATCTATTTCCTTAAAGAGATCCTCCATCTTTAGCTTTCAATGCTCAAAGCTTGTGTCATTGAACTTTTCTATCTCCAATTAAGATGAACTAGCAATGATCTCTATCACTCAAAACTTGGAACTATAAGAAAATGACAACACACTCCCACTACAACAAAAAACTCAATCAATTACTCTAAAAAAGGTGTCCCTCTCTCTAATCAAGCCAACCATGGCTCTAATGCCAAATGTTAAAACAAAGTATAACTATACAATGATATATGTTGATCTTAATGCAACCAAATTCAATAAAAAATGATATATATCACAAATAGAAATGGAAATCAACCCTAAAGTAGATGCAAACCATAACACAAAGATTTATGTGGAGAAACCATTTTAGAAAAAATAATCCACACCCAAAAATACTCAAGTTTGTATTAATGATAAAATAAGTTACAATACATCAACTTGTCCCTCTAAACTCTTATAACATAACAATGTTCAAATGACCTATACTTCCATCTCAAGGCACTAATATAGAGGAGATATTAATACAAGATATCATGAATGGTATTCCAATACAAGTGGCCCATACCACACACCTAAAACTAGGCATTCAAATCCTCATGGGATATCCCACACCTCACCAAAAATTATCAACATAACCCAAATAGTAAGTAACCCCTCTTACAAACATTACATCAACTTCTTGCTTCATAGATTTTGTGATAAAAATGAAATTGGCCAAGATTCCCATCCTAGGCACTCCATAGAAATATTGACCAATTTTTTTATTAGATCAAACAATATAAGATGCTCTTATGTCTTCTTATGCATCCTAATCTTTACCTGATTTTTAATATCTCCCCAAAAGTAACGATCAGTTGTTAAATGACACTACAATTACATATGAGAAGATACCTAATAATACATAAATTTCCTACCATAAGAGGAATGTCCAAGTGTACCCTCTCAATGTTCCTTGGAGATATAAAATTATTTCTCGTCAATGTTAAATAAAACTATTATAACTTGTCTAGGTTTTGTAAGGTGAATGCTAACTAATCCCAACATTAAATAGTATGATAAATGCTAGAGAATTGCATGTTACATAAAAAATTGTTCTTGGTGTTTACCATTTGAGTATGATCTTCTAGGAGGTGAATTTAATATTGTAATATCATGTGTGTAGCTTATTACAAACTATGTATGTCCTTGTGTGGAATTTCTTTTTGGAATTGATATGATAGAGTTTTTAGGCAATGACTTGAGTCCCCATTTCAATTCTTCTTGAATTGGGTCAATATTTGAATAAATCTTGAAATAGTATGTCTATCTTTACCATACTTTGGTTTATTCCTCATATGACACTAGATGTTTGTGCACTTGTTGTGTAGTTGTGTTGTTATACATCATCTTTGAGGAAAACGTGTGTTGTATTGAGTTAATTATGGTTTGGTATGTGAATACTAGTGTGTGTGGTGCATTATGATTCTCTACAAGCTAATTTACATATACCATTAGGGATATGTTGAGTGACTATGCAAGACATTAATATGATCCTCAAATATCAATGTAAATGTCATTAAGGATCTCATATAGTCAATGGGGGAATATGCCTAAAACTCTACAAGGTTTTTGTAACCTATAGAGTTTTAGGAACCTCTTGCTAATACCACATTATTTGAAGCCTACGCTACTCCTTCCTTTTGTAGACACTAAAAATCATCCTAGGCCTTTAGCAACATTCTTCCACTAGTATTCCCAAGTTCATTATACTTATAGAGATTAATTAAATAATTTAATTAATCCTCCTTTCCCGATAATTAAACAATTTTAATTATTTAATTAATTGACCCCTTTTGATTAAATAATTATCTTTAATTATTTAATCCATAATCTTGTTTATAATTGCCGATAAGGGCGTGGTTCGGTGGTCAAGTCGCTTGGTTGTAGTGACGGCCACCAGGGTTCAAACCTTCGCTGGGCCAAAGTGCTCGCAGGCCTTGTGCCTTCGCTGGGCCTTTGTGCTCGCGGGTTTGGTTGTTTCTTGTGGTTTGTTGTATCCGGTTCATAGCTCCGGTCAAAAAAAAGCATTTACCCCTAATATTATGGGTGCATTGCACCTTTTAAAAAAAAATAATAATCTTGTTTATAGTTAAATAAATATTTGTATTTATTTAATTATCTAATTTATAAATTCTTCTATAGTTAAATAAATATTTTTATCTATTTAATTATTTATGTGGGTGAAATTAAATAAATTTTATTTATTTACTTTCACTTACCTTATTAACTCTTTCATCTTCCTCTTTTTGCTCCTATAATGTCATAAAATTGCACCTTGGGGGCAATTTCACATTTGTGCACTTGACCCCCTACATTTATTGCGCCTAGCCACATTTATGACAAAAACCTTATGGGTCAAAATTTTGTAATTTCAACTCCATGAGGACCAACGATGAAGCGACAACAATTTTCCACCTCATTTCTCAAAAAAAAGATGAGTTGGATTCCTGCATGACACATAGATGTCCGCACGATACACTAGTGTCACTACATTTTTTTGAGTTACACGGGGGAATCTTGGAGTATTTTCCTTGTGACATGTGTCCTTGTAGTCAAATTCTAAGTAACGGATCCTCTCACCCATGTAGCAACACAAACCTCATTCTTTCACTCTCATTTTGCAAGTTCTCACATTCTAACAATTCACTCTCTTGCTCTCACTCTACTCTTTTGCTCTTCTCTTCTCAATCTTGCTTCTATAGCGAAGCTCTATCAGACTAAAGTCCCTCTAACAACCAAATCTCTTTTCCAAGTGCTCAACGGTGTGTCTATCAAGCCAAGAGGGAGCCATGGATTGTTGGTAACGCTCTCTTGCTTCTTGTTTATTTGTAAATAGATCATTTATTACATTTTTATCTCATCATACAGGTTCTCCTCCTTGAGTGGGGTTTGTTTTATCACTTTGTTTCTATTTATCTCTATCTATCTATCTATTTGTGAAGGTGGGAACACCAAAATAGGGGTTTGACTGTGGCAAGCCCCAAAATAGCTCCAACATTTTTTTTCGTTTGTCTTGTGTGCAGGTTGTCCATGTGAAGCTTGGAGAAAGGTTTCAAACACAATCTCTTGTAAGTGGGTTCTCTACCTTCCTCATGTATTTACAACATTTCTTATTTTTTGTCAATTTTGTTAAATAAATAGACCTTGAATTTGAGCTAGTTAGTAGGCCCTTAGTATTTATGTCTGGAGGTTTAGTGCTTCGTCTATACAAGACGCCAATGCGGCACACTGGCGTCCCACTCCCACACTGTCATCCTTTGGCCAAGAGTTACTCTTGTGACAGAGATCTGAATTCACTGGCACCTGATTTGTTTTAATCCCCCTACTCTATATTTTGGTGAACCTGACGTGAAACATGTCGGATCTTTTTCTACAATGTTTTAATGTCTATGATAATGTTTTATATAAGGAATATTTCAATATGCTAGATGATGCCCTGGATGATTTCTTAGAGGCATTCTCTCCTATATGTAGATCTCCTGAACAAACATCCACTTCCTCTACGCAAGTTGAGAAGTCGGTGAACGTTGTTGTTGTCTTTGTAGCTCCTTCAAAGCCTACTTGAGACTCATTGTTTACTTGACTCCAGCTAGCCCTTCTCCTAAGAGGATTCATTCTATTTGTAGGGTTCTATATTCTAGTGACTTGACAAATTTGTATACAAGATTCTTAAGAGCTACTGACTCTTCTTCTTATAATGTAGTAGGGCACACATATAATACTAGAAGAAATCAACAGAACTCGAATCAACAGCCTTTTGTTCCTACTTCTCAATCTAATTTAGTTCTTATGTCTTTGCCACCTTCTCAACCAAGTCTTCCTTCAACACCTAAACCCGCAACTAAAGCACCTCATGATTATGATCTTGTCGAGAAACTTCAAGTTACTATAGCTAAGGTCTCACTTTGGGATTTGCTTCAAACCACTCTAATTTATCAAGGTATGCTTTAGGAAGCCTTGCAAAAAGATCCTCTTACCTACCTTCACTACACTAGCGGATGTTAATGCATTGATGGATCATATTCATGCAGATTTGTCGAATATCATGTTCTATCTGCAAGAACTCCCACCCTCAAATGTGTAGAAATAGGTGGATCCTTTAATGATCATAGTTAGTGTTAATAATATTGGTATTAGATGTACCCTCATTGATACCAGTTTGGATCTCAATGTTTGTGGTATAGATCTATTACCCAAGATTAAGATTGATTATTCTTCTTTACCTACTTTCTTATATATTTATGGATTCGATAACGTTGGTCACCAATCCCTAGGAAAGATAATATTTCCTTTGCGGCTAGGACCCATTACCTTACCCACCTTAGTTTATGTGATGCTTGGCCTCTTACCTTACAATCTTCTTTTGGGAAGACCTTGGATTCTTGCTATGGAAGCTATAACTTCTACTTTACATTGTTGTATAAAATTTGTAGCTAATAATCAAGTAGTCATAATCAAGGTTGACCCTAAAGCTGTCCACCTTTGTGATTTGGGGTGATCCCACAATAGTGGTTTACAATTTTTGGCCAAATTAGACACTAAAATAATTTTTTTAACTAAATCTTCATATTCGGGAACCTATAGCGGCTAAATCGTGAGGGATTTGAAGATGATGCAAACTAGAGTCTCGTCACATTTTGTCTGTAGATTCTAAAAATATTTTTTTCAAAATTTTTGGAATCGGATTGCACTTCTTTTTCCATCTCCCACAAAAAATGGTTTTTTTCAAAAAACAATATTTTTAAAAAGTGACGCACACCATATAATGCATAACTTTTTTTGTATGAAGGATAAAATTCTAATTCTTTCGAATTTAGATTTGTAACTCCAATATCTAGTGCTTCCACTTGGTTAGATAGTTTTGAATTGAATATTTTTTCTTTAATCAAGTTTTGAATTCAAACCAATTATAATTCAGACATAATGCGACCGTATAACGCTTAAATTTTTTTGTATATATCGAAATTGAATTTGTTTTTTTGTTGGATCAAGGACTTCAATATCTAGTGCACTCATATTTTTCAAAAAAAAAATTGATAATCTACTATTTTTCCACATGTGCTTGAAACAGAGACCTTCATTTTCGATGAAAAACCTATGTTTAATAAAACAAAAAAAAACAAATACATAATAAAACCAAAACATATTAAAATTATATTCATTGGATAGCTCGTTCCAAGGACTACTTGATTCCAATTGGGTTTGTGAAGTCTCCTCCATTTTCATCCTCAACCTGAGCTTTGAAGGGAAAATTCCTTTTTTTTTTGTGCTAGAGAGTAGGGAGGTGGGAAAAGGGGGGTTCTAGCGAACCCCCATGGGTTCGAGCGAACCAAGGTTCATTCAAACCCCCTTTCAAAAAGGGGTTTTCATTATTTTTTGGGCAGGATGGGGTCCACCCTGCATTTAACTGGTTCACACGAACCAGGGTTCATTTGAACCCTTTTTTGGTTTGCTCAAACCAAAGGGTTCATTCAAACCCCAAAAACCAAAATTTTTGGTATGGGGTCATTTTTGCCACTTTTCCTTCCTCACTCAAATTGTAAACCACTTTTGTGGGTTTACCCTTTGGTCGTTGCTAGTCGAGCCTTGGTTGTTCCCACTCTTAAAAGTTGTATTCCATCACTAACCTCTAATGCACTGACATGTTCGTCAACAGGGTTGTTCATAGAGACTACCCTTGAAACGAATGTCCGTGAAGAGGAGCAAGCAAAAGAAAAAAGTCCTAAGTCTTCCTCATCTACCTCTTCATCTAAATCAAAAGCATGTCATGGTGATGATTGGGAATCCTTGAATTTCTCTAAATTCTTTATAGGAGAATACAAAGTAGATCCCATTCATCTTGACCTTCTAATAACTTCAAATACCTCCATTGAGGAAGTTGACCATCCTCTTATTGAGAGGGACAATTGTGGGGTAAAGGACAGAGTTGTGTCACACTTTCAACCAACTTATCAACACAACTGAATTTAAGTATTTCTAACTAAAAATCATTTTTTGTCAAACATATGATCTAGTAAGATTCATTCTAGCTAAGTTAGATACTTCCACAACTTTTTCAACTAAAATTGTTGGCTAAAAATATATGGACCACCACTTTGACTCTAATTTACCAAAAAAATAAAATTATTTGAAAAACTTGAAGTTTCAATAACTCCTAATGTAAATAATATTTTTTTTTAAATATAAAAATACCCTTTTTGTAGATCCATAAGTATAGTTTTCAAAAATATATTTATTTTAATAGTATAATTATTATTTATATTTTATATTTTATTTCTACTAGGTTATCAACACAAAATATTAGGTTGATTACCATGTCAAGGAAAAATACTAAAACTTATTAAAAAAAATTGAAAAAAATATGATGCACTAGATAAAAAAATCTATTTCAAGATGGTATAATTTTTTTTCCATTTTAGATAAATATTTAATATGAAATTTGACGTCCAATGGAAACAACTATTTTTGGATTTATGCACATTTTAATATCTACTTTAAAATATATATTTATCAAAATTGGAAAAAATATTTCCATGTACTAAAGTTTCAAGTTATAAATACACAAAAAATTTGAAAGAAAAAAAAAATACTATAAAAAGTTTGACGTCCCATGCAACTTCATTTTTCAGCATTTTATCAACAACTAAATTATAGAGTTAATTTATTAAAAACTGGTTTAAAATAATTTTTTAATTTTTTAAAATACAAACATAAAATATACTAAAAAATACATATTTTACTAGTTTACATCATTTCAAAATTCAAAACATATATGCCACTTTTTAGTGATTCAAGTTTAAAAGTTGGATTAGTGTTGGTCATTTCTTTTATAAAGTGTGACACAACTTTGTGCTTCTACCCTGCAATCCTATTGAGGAGCACAATAGTTCCCCTGTTGAGAAAGATAATCATGCTCCTATTGAGGAGGCTAATGTTTGTAACCCTATTGAGAAGAATGATTGTGACCTTGTGGAGACGTTTGACATCCATTGGTGGAATGACACTCTCTATGTGGATCTGCCTTCTTAGGCCTTACAAACACGCTACGACCCTGGATATAAGCTCATTTCTAAATATGGTTACAAGCGTAAAGGTCTTGGGCATATTGAGCAAGGAATTCAGGTCCCTATCCAAGTTAGGCCTCACAAGCATAACTTGGGACTAGAGTGCTATGTTGAACAGTCTACGTAAAAACCATGGTGGAGTGTTAACATGATTTCAACCGAGCTTCTTAATCTATTTCACCCTAAATTGATAGAGGACAAAGTAGAACCTGATGAAGTTCCCCTAGATGTTTTCTCCTTGGGGGAAGCACTAGAAGAATTATTAGGTGCCTACTCATAGTTTCCTTCTTTTCACAATAAGTGACGATTCTCGTATCACTTGCACAAACAAGCATACTTTGGAGAATCTATTTTGAATGTGGTTGAGGAGGCTCCTTTATCTAACATAGATGATGGTGTTCCTATACCACACCCTGAAGATTTTAGTCCCCTCCTCAAGGGGGATACTACTGAAGTTTTCATGGATCCTAAATCTTCTAAAAATGTGATTAAGATCATAAAGCACCTTTCTTTAGAAGAAGCTAAGCAACATTCTGATCTATTACATTCTTATCCTAATATCTTTGAACTTGGTCATATGAAGACATTCCAGGTATTGATGAGTCCATAGTGGTCCACAATATCATCTTATGTCCCGATGCTAAGCTCGTCAAGCAAAAGATTTAAAAGATGAATCCTAAGCTTGAATTTTTGGTTAAGACTGAGATAGAGAAGCTACTAAAAGTGGGCTTTATCTATCCTATCGACTATTCGCCTTGGATATCAAATATCATCATTGTTAGCAAGTTTGATGGTTGTATTCATGTTTGCATCTACTTTTGTGATCTTAATCAGGCTTCTCACAAAGATGATTTTCCATTACCTAATATCAATATGATTGTAGATTCGACTACAGGTTATGCCTTGTTGTCTTTCAGGGATGGCTTCTTGGGCTATAACCAGATTTGTATTAACTTGGAGGATCAATATAAGATAACCTTCACCACCCCTTGGGGTACCTTCTGCTATGTGGTCATGTCATTTGGGTTGAAGAATGCAAATGCAAATTACCAATGGGTAATGACCTTAATTTTTCATGATTGCATTCATAAACTTCTAGAAGACTATGTTGATGATATCTTGGGAAAATCTATAACCTGTCAGGATCACGTAGAAAATATTTGTCTTATTTTTGAAAGGCTTCGACTCTATAAAATGAGGCTAAATCCTCTTAAGGGTGTCTTTGGTGTTGACATAGGCAAACTTTTAGGATTTATAGTCTCTCATCATGGAATTGAGGTCGACACAAATAAGATTGATGCACAATTATTAACATGCCTCCACCTAGAAACATCTCTCAACTACAACATTTGTAAGGAAAGATTCAGGAAATTCATAGATTCATATCTCAGTTGGCTTCAATCATACCCTCCCTTTCACACATTTGTTGAAGAAAGATGTTTTTTTCTATGAGATGATGAGTGCCAAAGAGCTTTTGAGTCAATCAAAAGTTATCTAGCCAATCCTCCTATCTTAATGTTTGCTATGCAAGATAGACCTTTTCTCCTTTACATTGTCGCATCACCTTATGATTTAGCAACCTTGTTGGCTTAATACAATGATGATGGAAAGGAAATGGCAGTCTATTACATTATTCGTATCCTTGTTGATTATGAAACTCGCTATTCCGCTATGGAGAAACAATGTCTTTCTCTCGTCTTCGCAACGCAGAAGCTAAGACATTACCTTCTTCATGTTGAAACTCATGTCATTCTGAAAAGTGATCTTGTGAAGCATTTATTCACTAGAACTAATCTTGTTGGAAGTTTGGTGAAATGGGTAATGTTGCATTCCGAGTTTGACATAAAATTCATGACTCAGAAATCAATAAAAGGTCAAGCAGTTTCTGATCAATTGGTAGATGCTCCCTCAGCTTGTTCCTTCCTCGGTCTAGACTTATTTCTTGATGAATATTTCTTTGCAATTAGTCATGGTTTAGTATGAGAGATGTATGTTGATGGATCTAGGTGTCAAGCTAGCTTTGTGGCAGGTGTGGTCCTAATCTCGCCCAAAACTAATCCAATTCCTTTATCTTTTCGATTAGACTTTCAATGTACTAATAATATCATTGAGTACAAAGCCCTTATTATTGGCTTATGTGACACGATTTCTTTGGAAATAGAACATCTTTGCATACATGGTGAATTTGAGCTCATTGTAAATCAGATTATGGGGACATATCAAGCAAAGTAGAGCAAGTTATCTCATTATCGAGATTTAGCTTTATCTTTACTTGATCACATCTCTTCTTTTATGATAGATAGTGTTCTTAGGAGAGAAAACTTACGTGGACGCCAAGGCAAGTGTTGCTTCCTTGGTGCCTTCGGATACAGATATAGAAGAATACCACTTTGTGGTTCACATTGTTTGCTCTCCTATTGTCTCTGATCAACCTGAATCTAATGCTCTCATGTTTGCTCATGTAGACTTGGAGGAATGGTATTCTAACATTTACAACTATATGAAGACAAGAAATTTTCCCAACAATGCGACAAAGAATGATCGCATTCAGATATGAAAACTTTTAGTCCGCTATGTTGTATTATTGGATGTTCTTTAGCGAAAATCTTACAATGGTCTTCTCCTTCGATGTCTCGCTAAGGAAAAAATACCCCTTGCCCTTAAGGAAGCCCATTCGGATTCTGGGGGTGGATATTTTGGTGGGAAATCCTTGGTGCAAAAATTGATTCACATGGGATACTTTTGGCAGACAATGGAACAAGATTCTTTTTCCTTTGCCAAGAAGTGTTTACACTATCAACAACATAGTTGTCTCATTCTCACACTTGCTCAAGAGCTTCAAGATCAGACCTCTCCTCGGCCATTCACAAAATGGGGGTTGGATATCATTGGAAAGATATCACCTCCTTCTAAAGGACACATCTTTATCATTATCGCTGCTAATTACTTCACAAAATGGGTTGAAGCTGTCCCGCTTTGATCCACAAATGTTGAAGCCATTTTTAGCTTTCTTCTAAACAATATTATTGCTCACTTCATATTTCCTTCCACCTTCATTTCTAAAAATAGTACACTGTTCAAGAACAAGGAGGTGAAGCAATTTATGGAGAAGTTTCACATTCAACATAGATTTTCTACATCATATAATCCTCAATCCAATGGTCAAGTTGAAGTGTCTAATAAAACTCTTGAGATCATTCTTTGAAAAATGGTAAATAAAAACAATAAATATTGGCACACTCATTTAACATATGCTTTGTGGGCCTATTGCACAAGTGTTCGCTTGTCAATAGGAATGAAACCGTACAGCCTTGTATATAGTGTTGAAGCTATCATGCCTTTGGAGTATGAAATTTCTTCTTTGTGGGTTTCCCTTGAAGGATTAATCAATGATGAAACTTACTGGTCTAATCATTTGCATCAACTTTAGTTGCTCCATGAGTGTCGATTGCAAGCCCTCAACCACCTTAAAGCTTATCAATGAGCCCTCTCTAGACACTACAATCAGTGCATTCTTCCTAGAAATTTTAAGGTAAGTGACTTGGTTCTCTACAAGAACTAGAGGCATGTAAATGTGTCGCCTAATCAAAGGGGGAATTTTTAGTCCTAATTGGTTAGGACCTTAGATTATCATCTCCGTGTATGGTTCTAGTGCCTATGGATTGTCATCTATAGATGGGACGCCTCTAAAAGAACCTATTATTGTGATGCACCTTTGTCGATACTACGCATAGTGTCTATGTGTCATGTGTGTGTGATGCTCGTCCCTCGTGGGTTAAAGAATAATACATGTTGGCATCCCCTCATTAACACATGATTTTACTTTGTGTTATGATATGAACATGTGTAGGTGTGTGTGGCATACATACATGTGTCTCACTATGTTGTGTATCCATGCATTACATTACATCTTTTAGTTAGGCAATTAGATCATCATTGTATTTAATTAACATACATCCATGTGTGTTTAATAGATCATGATAGTATCTAATCTAAACATGCATCCATAAGTATAACACCCATCACATGATCATACATGAAAGTAAAAAACATACACATAAAATAATGAACACTATGATATTGGAATCGAAATCTCATTTGTATATATATATAATATAAGTCATGTACATGTATCACATCATTGTCATAAAAAAATTGTGATGGTCATATATTTGTCAATGTTTATACATCAAAAATGCTATAATAAATATATGTGTCATTGCTACAAAAATGGTGTGTGTCGAAATAAACATCTAATGCCTGGGTGCATGGCTCCTTGAGCCCTCTGGCTCTGGTGGTGGTTGTGGTCTCAACTAGATGGTGGATATGGAGTGAGATTTGTGCAACCACAAGGCTAACATGTGAACTCACAATCCTCTAATCTCACCCTAAAGTGAGGCTATCTATATCTCAACTCTTCACAATACCTCCTATAGCTTTGGATTGCCTGTCAACATCTTAGGTGTTGGTTGCATCGCAAGGTCATTGAGTCAGCTCTAAAGAGAATCATGTGCCTCAACGACACTCTCAACTCTTGTCCTCACCTCATCTCTCTTGAAGAATGTAGTCCACAACTCCGCTGACTACTAATCCCTCTATCCTGTGATGATGGCAACATCAAAAATCCTCTAGACGACCTCCACTCGTGCCTCCTTGTATGTCATCCTCAAGCACACAACTGGCTTGAAAAGATGGGCATGTCGCCCCATTGAAGCCAACCTATATGCTTGAAGAATGGTCCCATGGATGGGCATAGTGGGGGCCACCTCTAATATGCACTGCATGAATGCAGTCCACTCTTGTGTGTCCATTGCAACCATAGAGAAAGTGGACTTATTAGTAATACATATACCAAAAGCATAAATATATACATGAGCCCAAACTGAAAGTACTAAAAGGAAATAGCATAAACAACTCCAGAACCTAGGTCCCTAACTTGCCAGTGTGGGTTAGGGGAGGAGTAACATTGGGTCCTGCACCTCCCACACTTGATGTTGCTATTGTTGATGTCGCCAATGGGCCAACGAATGTCGTTGGTACTACCACTGAGATTGGGATGGTGGGTGGAAGAGATGACAACCTCCATCATTGCCTCGGCCTCATTGATGTTGTACCCACCTCCTCACCTTACCGCTACTCCACACCATCGTCTCCTCCTCCCGTTGGCATCACCTCTTCTTGAACATCGAGATCCCCCTTGAGGGCATCTGCCAAGAAAATTGGGGTAGGTCGGTGCACCATCCACTAGGTCCTAAATCTGCGAGTGAATCCTATGTCATCCACAAGAAGCATCAGAGGCTAATCTTGGTCATCTACCTCGTCATCTGATGGGACGATGTCGAGATGGTCAGACACCGACGATCCCTAACCTCATCACACTCCTCATGTATTGTGTGTATGATGGTGATGTTGACATAATAGTCTACACAATACTGGGTGGGTGCATGAAGTTGGGTACCAATCAGGGAAAACTTTAGTGGTGAATCTTCGCTAATTGGCAAATTCTAGGAATCGGTCAACTCAAAATTGGTGAATTTCTCGCACCCACAGGGTATCCAAATCACCCAAAATTTACGAAACATAGGTCCAATGCATGTCGATTCGCCAATAATTTTTTTTATGAGGCATATTTAAGCAACAAATTCGCCATTGTCAAACTATGCATTTCAAATGGACCGACTAATATTTTTGCCTGAATCCCAGAAGGATTTAATAAAAAACACCCACATATTCACCAATACTATTAAAATGACATTGTATAAAGACCCATTTCACCAATTAAAATTTACAAATAGTTGCTTGTGAAGACTCATTTCGCCAATTAAAATTTATAAATAGTTGCTTATGAGGACCTATTTTGCCAATAACATTAAAAAATAATTAAATTTGAGGACATATTTTGCCTTGAAAATTACAACGTATTTGCCAAATTTTTAATATACCATTTAAAAATCCTATGGAATTCACCAAATATGGAATCATGGATTGATATAAATACAATCGAAAGTGTCATTTATTCTTACACATTTTGTTCAATTTTGAGGTTCTACTTCTCGATTCGGAAGTTAACAAAAGTCAAAAACATAGACTTAAAGGTGAGTGATCACTGATCATTTCTTCATAGTGTTATTAGTTATAATAATAAGTTTTCTTTATCTCTTTTCCATTCTTGCTTCAATCTTAAAGATGATATTAAATAGGGAATGGGATCTATATTATTATTCTCTGTCCTTCTTAAACAAGAAGACATTTTTTCTAGTTTTTTATTTCACGTGAGAGATGAATATGTCGATCGAATCAGAGATTAATATGTTGAGTGACTTTAGTAGCAATGGTAAGGCTCCTTCCGCTCCTCAGGGTGGTGAAACTACTCCTGCTACTCCTCAGGGTGTTGAAAATACTCCTGCCGCTCCTTAGTGTGGTGAAACTACTCCTGCCGCTCCTCAGGGTGTTGAAAATACTCATGTCGCTCCTCAGGGTGGTGAAACTACTCTTGTCGCTCCTCAGAGTCAGGGTGGTGAAAATACTCCTACAGCTCCTCAGGGTGTTGAAAATACTCCTGCCGACCCTTAGTGTGGTGAAGATCAAGAGACTGTGAGGCCATCAAAATGCCCAAAACTTAGATGTACCATATAGTCTTTGGAATTTCCAAAGCTTATGATTGATCAGGTCAAGATGGAGCTACATCATCAACTCTTCCACCAAATATTAGTAGCATTCACAATACCTCAGCGCCAACAGAAGGTCAAGTTGAGATTGTCATTGATTTAAATCAAAATGTATCAAATTCAAATGGGGAATACCGCAAAAGATGCTCCAAGGGATACCCTGGTTAGCTAGAATGAGATAATTGAATTGGATGAAGATGATGTTGGTAGCAATAAAAGGAAAAACAAACCAAAAAAGGGGGTGTGAGTGGGAAATGATAAAGAATTTTCAACTTGGTTGGTTGTCAAAGTACCCATTCATTGTAGCAGTGGGGGAATCAAACGATATTGAAAAAGAAACACATGCCAAATGTACGATTTGTACTTGGAAATTGGGAAAACCCAAGACATTGCAGCTAAAGATTGACACTATAGAAAAGCATATCGGTAAATTTTATGAAAAACAAATCATAGACAAAAAGGAACAATCAGTCTTATGATGGAAATCAAAGGAAGAATTTCTTCATGTTAGGTATGTCATAGATTATGAAGAGCATCCCCAAAGCATGTTGAAGCTTGTTGCATGTAAAGGTACACTTGAGGCTCAATTTCGAAAAGCAATGGAAGGAGCATATATGTCAAAAAATGTTCAGATGAGTGTCATTTTTCATATTTTGTCTAGAGGGTGTCCTATGATAGACTACCCAAAATATTCTAGTTTATTATCTTTTTTTAATGTTCCTCACTATCCCTACATACATTGGTCAATAAACGCTGGATGGGAATGGGAAAAGTGTCTTGTTGCAGTGGAAAAGGAAGATTTAAAGGAGAAAGTAAAAGAGTTAAACTTCATTGCATTATCTTTAGACGAAGTTACTGTGGTAGACAATACTTCTTGGGTCTGTATGCATTTGTATAGTGTACAACAACATGTTCACCAAGCTCATCTTCTTTGTGTTCATAAAATGAAGGATAGTTCAACCTCGCATAATATATTTGAACTAGTCAAAAATATTTGAATGAAATTGTAGGTATGGATGAGTTGAAAATTGTAAAAAAGTTGGTGTGTGTAGGAGCTGATGGAGTTGCAGTGATGCAAGGTCAAAGGACCGGTGTTTGCACAAAGTTACAAACTACTTGTGCACCATACATGCTTAGCATTCACTGTATGGCCCACAGCATAAATTTGGCATTCAAAATTTTAAGCAAGTTTCCTATAGTATCAAAATTTGAAAATCTAGTCCATGAGATCCACACATACTTTTGCCAAAGCCCCAAATGTTTCATAGAATTTCATAATTTTGTTGAGGGAATAACACCAGAAAACAAGCTTCTCAAGTATTTCGATACCAAATGGATCTCCCTACATGGACCAACACAATAGGATCTTTCATAATATCAATCCTTAATTGGAGTGATGTACGAAAATTGTAGCACGGTAGACAAAGCTCTTGACCTCTTACATAGGTTAAGCAATATAGAGACACTCTTGACTTTAACTAGTATTCTCCCCATGCTGGATGAAATGAACAGTCTTGTGAAGAAATCCCAAGACAGAGCTATTTATATTAATGAATATTCCAATCTGCATAAACATACATGCTTGGCCCTCGATCATCTATATCTAGATCTAACACAAGATGGCGTAGATTATAACCTATGGTGGAAAATTATTGATTTGAATTATCCTGATAATTATTTACAGTTTAATGGAAGCGAGAACTTATGTATTTGTGTACGTGGATATGAGATACAAATGTACCAATGTAAGACTACCAGGCACTCTAGCAGAGAAGTACTTGTTAACGAGGAATATTTTAAAGACATTGTTAAATCTGTTGGTGATAATTTGAAGGAAATTGCAAAATCTCTTTCCTCAGAGATTCGTGAAAGATTCCCTCGAGATGAAATACTTGAAGCCATGAGTATTTCGTATCCTCAGTTTTGGGAAAACTGAGATAACCCAAGATTTTTTCACGCTCAAGTAAAAATCTTGATCGAATTTTTTTTGAAAACTGTAACAATCAATGAGCAAAAAATAGAAGGAATGAAGATAAGCTAAGAAAGCAATGTATGGATTTTGTAGTAGCTATTAAGGACCAGTATAAATCCATGGGCAAGGACAAGGCCTTTGAACTGAGATCAATAAAAAGGGTTTGGACAAACTTAGGTTAGAGTAAAATATTATGTGATAAGATATCAGAATATTTCAAACCTGCTAATTTATGTCAAACAATGATATTGGGGTCAGTGGAGGATGAGAGAGTTTTTAGTACATTAAGGTTTTTGAAATCAAAGTTAAGAAACAAACTAGACAAGAATTTGGAAAATTACTTGAGGATGAAAGGAACTGTGTATAATATTAAAAAAAATCCTTTTGATAGGGAACTCGCAATTTGGAGGTCCACATGTGAAAGAAGAGGGACCGGTCTATGCAACACTCCAATTCCAAAGGTTGGTACTGGTGGCACTGCCATGGGCAGTGAGACTGGGACAGATGACATTGATGAAAATGACATAGTGAATGTTGAATTTGAGACAG
>VDFB02148889.1:0-23281 GCA_007258455.2 Sequoia sempervirens | reverse complement strand
TTCTTTATGCCTCCTTTAAAAAATTCAATCCATATTGGAAGTTGAAGACCTTTTGTTCCTCCAAACAAGTACAAAACTAACACAATTCCACTTCAAAATTGGCTTACTTGATGCATCCTTTGAAAAAATCAATCAAAAATCAAGTTCACCACCTGTAAAGACAATAGCTCATAAAAAATAGCTCAGTTTTACCACTCTCGGCCATACATGTGAAGTTGCAGACTTCACAGTAATTTTTGAAAGTAAATTTAAATAAAAGAAATGGGATCTCGTTTATTAAAAATAGGATCCCATTTTATAATCAGGATCTCGTTCCCTTGTATTAAATATGGGGACCGTTGAAAGAGAAACGGGATCCCATTTCCCTTTCAATGGTCCCCATATTTAATTCAGGGGAACGAGATCTCGATTATAAAATGGGATCCCATTTTTAATAAGCGAGATCTTGTTTTGTAAAGTGGGATCCCGTTTTCAAAAAATTGAAATTGGATTTGCTTTGTGGTTGAGTTTTTTCCTTGTATTTTGGTTTGGGAAAAGAATTAGGAATCCAAACCCAGGCCTTCAACCTAGTTTGACTTGCAAGTTGAAGTTCCTAACAATGTCAAAGAAAAATACCAAGTTTGGACATATGGCTGACGACTTTTTTTGTAGAATTTTTTGAAGAAATTAAAACCCATTTTAGATGAGACAATGAAGATTCCAAATATATATATTTTTTACAATTGGATTATGTTTTCTATTTTTCAATTAATTTCTAATGAAATTGGTCCATAAACTTTAAATATCAGGGTTTTTTACTATTTTAAAAACTTTTGATCAACATAACATTTTGACGAACGAATTGCACGAGAAAAAACTTCAGAAAATTCTTTTCAATTTAAAAAAAATATAAAAAAAATGATAAGTTTAGGTCATCTTATGTGTTTCGTACACGATGATTTTTCAAAATGACAAATATGCCTAATAAAAATTTAATGCAAAATCTTAATAAAATTATGCAAATATCAAGAATAAGCTTCTGAGTTACAAATGTTTTCCCAAAAGGATTTAGAAAAATATGATTATTTTAGTCAAAATATGGATGGCGTACACGTGCATGGTATAGTAAAAAAAAGTGACTTTTAAACAATGGTTTTTAGAAATGCCTATTGAAAATCAATTTGTATCATTTGGGTATTAAAATAAATTACACATTTGAAAACTAGACTTTTAGTACTATATTTTGAAGATTACTAATCTTTTCTAAAAGCATTCCATCTCTGCGCCCAAATTTTAAGGTCAATGTCAAATTGAAATTAGAAAAACACTTCCACTTTTTGGCCAAAAAGTGGACTCAACTTCTTGCTAGCACCCTATCTTTTTAAAAAAAAAAATTAGAAAAAAGAGCTTCAGACATCACTGGTGGGATTTTGTGTACTTCTGCTAACTCTAAGCAAGGTTTTGTGAACTTTTTCTAACTTTCCACCTGGCGGGATTTTGAACAATTCTGCTAACTCTCCACCGGGTGGGGTTTTGTGAACTTTTTCTAACTTTCCACCCTGTGGGATTTTGATCAAATTTTCTAACTTTCCACCTAGGCGGGATTTTGTGAACTTTTTCTAACTTTCCACCTGGCGAGACTGTGTAATTTTTTAAACTTTGTAATCACCTCTTTGAGCTTGAAGATAAAAAATTTCATAACTTTCAACTAAAATGTTTGTTTTCCACGAAATTTGAACAAGAAGCATGGACTCTCTAGAATAAAACCCATGAATCATTTTTTCTTTGGATGCACAAATTGCAAGATATAACATCATTTATATATTTCCAGCCAAAAACTTAAAATTTTAAAATCTCACCAACGGTAAGGCATCTTGGCATGAAAATTGGCCACATTGGACAAAAAGAGGTTAGGATTAGATCTGCAAAAGGATTTTGCACCACCTTCATCAATTTTTTTTTAAAATGAATTGTTTTTTGTGATTTAGCAGGCTAAAGGGCATTAGAAGTTTAAAATGAGCCAAAACAAAACTTGACCAACAATTGGCTTTGATTGGGGACACAGACTGTAAAGGATGAAGCAAGGAATCTAGAATCTCAAGCATGGACCAATGCTTAAATTCCATTGGGCTATAGAG
The DNA here is from genome assembly GCA_007258455.2 of Sequoia sempervirens. Classification (NCBI taxonomy): domain Eukaryota; kingdom Viridiplantae; phylum Streptophyta; class Pinopsida; order Cupressales; family Cupressaceae; genus Sequoia; species Sequoia sempervirens. The sequence continues at coordinate 21,164 of VDFB02148889.1, read as the reverse complement.
TGAAAGAGCATGAAGGAGAAGGAGCAAGAGCAAGCCAAAAACCAGACAAAGCAGGAAAGGAAACTAAGCTACCAACACAAAAAAAACTCCTCCTATGTACACAATAGGAAAGCCTTACCTCAAATGATCTCCAAGATAATCATACAAATCCATTAATGGGCTGGGAGAAATAAAAACCTGTGCGGAACAATGCTTGGTGACCGATAATCATATGCACAACTAATTGCCAACTTGTGACTGTTGCCATCAAATAAATAAAACCAACACCTTGTAAATACTTTCTAGATAAAGTCTTATGCTCAAAAGGTCATTCCTCATTGTATACTTCAGCATTCAAATGACTCATACCAACATTTCCTTGCATAAAATCACCAAAATTTGTCTGTGCAATGTCAGCTGTAATACCATGTTGCACTATATTTTTTGAATAAAAAGAAACCAGCCCTCGAATTGGACATCCCACATACAAATCATGACATAAATAAACTTCTTGGTTGTTACATGTGGGAGTAATTGCATAATTTAAAAACTTTGGACCCCAATTTGCAGTACACGCTTCATCAAATTGATTAGACTTAATCTTCATTTTAGCCATTTCAATTCTTTTTTCATTTTCATCCATCCCACATATAGGCTCAAAAATTTGACTAAAACAACTTGAATCTTTTGCAATATTTTCTTCAAAATTAAAAACTTCAAGAATGGGGGAATTAATTACTATTGATGGGTGTTTTAGCACTTTCTCAACACAGGCAGTGTGTAGGTGCACTACCTCTCTTGAAAGGTAATCTTCAACAAAAAGTTGTTGAAAATCACCCCAAGGTCTCTCGGGTGTTAGGTTATGACTTGCATGGAATTTATTAGTTGGTTCAATGTGATTTTGTTGGTAATCACAAGGCAGACTTGTGGGGTTAAGCTGGAGGGAAGTTGGATCTTAAAATGGAGTTCTTGAGGTGGGAAAATTGGTGTGTAATTGCTGCAGGTTCAAACAATAGTCTTAGACTCCAATTTTAGCTTGAGATTTGGCTTTACAATGTGCAATGAACCTTAGCATAGGTTGTTTATAAAAAAAGGAAAAAGGGTAGGGAGGAGAAGAAGTTCCTAGATCTGAAACTAACATGGAGGACCTTGCTATGGACAACTTTCCTAAAACAAAATTTCACTTAACCAGATTATCTCATGGTCTCTTGAAATTTGTGCAAGCTTCTAAGGACTACAAATATTCAACCATTCATTCACCATAAGAAGGAATAGAAGATAGAAGTTCAGAGCAACTTTAGATTATGTCCAGACTAACTTCACATAGTTGTTTATCATCAACAAACAATAAAAAGTATGGACAAGGAAAGTTGCCAGCACACAACAAAATTCTTCAAAACTAATGAACAACATTAACTAATCTACTAGAACAAGCTAAAACATGCAAAACAATAGAGTAAATCTACTCAAATTAACTAACTATGGGAGAAGAACCATGTAACATGCAACTAAAACTCAACAATTCACCAAAGTCAATGAACTTCTATTAAAATTTCAGCAACATGCCTTTACAACAACTCAACTCTCTTGAAAATGAGAGGAGACCCCCTATTTATAATTTTCAAAAAGCAAAATGAATGGCCAAGATTGATTTTCATTGTGTGGCCAAGATTCACTACAAACTAGGGTTTCATCTACCCCCAAATATATTACAATTTAAAATTACATGTTTGTCTTTTTCCCTATTTTGTCTTCTTGTGGTAGTACCATAGCTCTTTTGTCTTTTGCTGATTTCCTTTGTTGTAGATACACTGTAAGGAATTCATCATCAATTATAGGAATTCCTTCATTCCTCTTCAAGGTGGTGTACCCCACAAATTTTTTGATTAATGCTTGAAGCTTGTTCCACTCTAATATATCAGATTAAATTACTTGAAAATTCAGCCTCCTCAATTTGTTCATAACAACATCCCAATCATTGTCATAATTTTGCATATTCTTTACTACTTGCTCGGACTAAGACAAGGATCTTGCAACAAAACCCATGAAATATGGCATTAGTGAATCCGTAGTCTCGTTTTCCATTTTTTTATGGAAATATGGTTTTAATTTCTCTACATCTAGCTCATTGGTGGGCACATTGAGATATGTCATCATCTTCAACTATTTTGTGCAGTACACCCTGATTTCTAGGACCCAATTAATATCCAGCTCCACTTCATGGAGCACTCGCTCTAGCACCTCCTTCCTGTGATCTAAACCTAACTTCCATGTTTCTACAAGCCAATGGTCATCTTTTACCAAGCCAAGTTCCTTCTCCTAGGATCTATTTGGTATCTTGAGAATAGCCTCAAGTTTGGGGTACGTGATCTTGTATATCTCAAGGAAGTCTTTGCAAAACTTCTTTATTCCTTTGAGTATATTTTGTACTTCTAGGAACTTGTTTGCTATCCTAACATCACCACCAATGCCCATGTTCCATTGCAGATGACCTATCTGAACCAATCCTCTATGGCCTTTGTCCAATTATTTCTTTTCTCTAGTTGATCAATGTGGTCGTTGGACAACAATTGTGGCGGCGTCGAGGATGTGGTAGGGAGTTCTTCTACTGATGACCATTGATGAATATACACCATCAAATCAGCCACTTGCGCTTTTAGTTCCTCCTTGGAAACCTTATCCTTGTGCATCTAATGCACGATAGTGATGATAGACCCTTGGAGGTGATCAATTTTCTGCTCTCGCGTGGTGGTTCCTAGATCAAGGGTGGAAATGTTGTAGCTCACCCCTTCTTCACTCACGACTAGAGTGGCTATTTGCATGGTTCTAGATCTAGAGGCGTCCATTGTTAGTTGAGATCTGACCTTGGGTTCTTTTCTTTCTTCATGATTATTTGGGCTTGAGCTAGGATTGCCTCCATCCTTGCCCTCGGATCCCTTGGGGTTAGGGTTGTCTTTTCCAACTGTTTCTCTAGCCATTCCAACATCTGAGATTCTCCCCTTAGTGATTCATGACCACCTTCTTCCTTGTGGGTGTGTTGGATTTTCATTATCTTATCACCCAGAGCTTCTCATTTTGTTCTTCCTTCCCCCTCATTGGAATCCTAAATAAATACTATCTCCTTCTATGGGGACTTGAAGGTAGTGTGCTCTTTGGGGCCATCTTCCCCTTCAACAATTTTCTTTTCTTCTTCTTCATCATGCCCAAGTTCCTTAGGATGTTCCATTTTTGGGTTCTTGTGGGCTTCAGTATCTTCTCTAGGTTTATCTGGAGCCTTCTTTCTTTTCTTCTTCTTTAGGCTGAGGTAGCATATTTTCATCACACTCGAGGCTCTCTTCTTGCTCTTCTGAAAGAGGCATTTCTTCATCATGTTTGGGGATTTTGTCATGCTCCCTAGTTGGAGGTTTAGTATCCTCCTCCATTTCCTCTCTTGATTCCCTTTCATCAGAGGGTTTTTTTCTACTTCCTCTCCAACATCTCTGAGTTGTCGAGCCAACTCCTCTTCAAGGTCAGGATCAAATTTTTCCACGATGTACTTGGCATCTGACTCCTCAGTGTCTTCCTCTGATGATTGTGTTTCCTCTCCCTCGCACACAAATTTTTCAATTTTAAGATGCTTTTACTCGGGGTGCTCATGGTAATCATCTATTTCTTCTTCCATCCCTTTCACAACTTCCCTCTCTTGTCTTTCCAACTCTTCTGATATTGCCATGGTGGCCTTCATCTCTAGTGGTTCGGTTAAAGGAGTATGGATAGGAAGACTAGTAGAAATTTATTCCAATGCAACTTGAATGGATGGGTTCACCAACACCCCAGATAGTTCCCTAGGAATGTTTTACATGTGGCAGGAGAAGGCCTCTGGGAGTGAGAGAGCAGGAATTGGCATTGTTGTTGTTGCTAGGGGAGTGATGTTGTCGGAGACATGGAAGCGGAGGAAAGTGAAGAGGTGGTGGCAGAAGAAGATTCTATTATCATTACTTGGGTTGTGGGTAGAGTAGAGGCAAGGTGAATTGAGATGTCCACTACAGGTGGGGAGGTAGCAACCATTTCCTAGGAAGTAGGTGGTGGGGCAATAGTAGCAGCAACATCAGTGGCATCAGTGGTTGCAAGGTTGGAGGTAGGAGGTGGATACTTCGGTTGCTCGGCCTCTACTTCTTCTCCCTCATGGAGTGGGTCTTCCTAGATGGTATCAAGACCTCCTGATCTCTTCTGTCTCTTGGAGGATTCATCCTTTGCTACTTTTCTTGTGTATACTTTAGGCTTGGGTTGACTTTTAGCCATTTCTTTTCTCTTCCTTGATCTAGTGGTTGGAGAATATTTTGAGGTCTCTTCAGCAGAGACCCCACTGTCAGTTTCACTTGCAGGCTCTTCCTCAAGCTCCTCCTAGGTCAAAGTGACTACTTGCTGCTTTAATTAGGAAATCTTCCCATCAATCCATTCCTTTGTTCTAGCTTCAATGGGCTTGGTAAGAATATCGAGGTCATCAACCTCTTTCTCATCCCAATCAATCAATGGCAGCAACAAGTTAGCAACTGCATGGTATCGAGAATCCATCACTGTATTCTCATCTTCTACTACCTGGTTTGGTACGAGGAACAAATTGACCTTCTTCACAAAATACAGAGTCATGCACATATAGTGCCTCATTCGTAATTCATTTTTATCCTTGTAGTTGGCCCATAAATCTTCAACACTATTCCCATGGGCATATTCAGCTGCGGCCATCTTCTTTAGTTTACCATAGGGGTCCATTTGTGGTCGGGTAGTGTGGAACCTTAGGTTATACTCCACAAGTTCCTTATCTGAATTATTTGCACATTGAGACGTGTGGAGTTCATACTACCCCTAGCTGAAGGATAGGGGATAAGGGATCCTAGCCTTATGCTTGCTGCTCAAGAGGGCATGTGCGTGTCGTAGCTACCAAGAAAGTTCCAACAATATTATCCAGTCATTTGGGTACTGGGGCAGCTTGTACGGTTTCTCTGAGAAACGTTTAGCATGAATATAGGAAAACTTTGGAAATTGAATAAACAAGAAGGTGAATTGTTGAAGGAAGGAATTCACACTATGGGAGACTCTTCTTTTGAAATCACCCCCAAGCAATTTGATGATGTGACCTATGAAAGCATCATTAACTCTCCAATAATCCCTCTCAAAAATACTGAATTAGAGTTGAGGGTATCTGTCATAAACCTTCAATTCCTTGCCTGGTTCTGTATCTGAAGACGTAAACAAGCCCCTATATTATGTCTTTTCAGCCAACAAATAGATAAGGTATGATGTCATATAGAAGCACGAGGTCTTCTTGACAACCATAAATTGTTCAGTGTGAAATTTTACAACCCACCCAGCCAGAACTGGCTTAACCTGAGAATCTCTCCACAAAAGGCATCCACCCTAGAAGTAGCCAACATACCTCCTACAAAGTTAACAGTCATGAAATCCTCATAAAACCATTGCAGGAAAGAGCCTCCTGTAAACCTTCAAGACCTCCTTCCTTTCTTTCCAACCAGCCATCATAGTCTTTACCTGAGTTCTTCATCCCACACCTTGCCATCTCCAGATGGCTTCCCTCCATCTCCCAGAGATGGTATCCTTCCTGAACGCCACCGGGCGAACCGCGCCAGAATGCTTTCTCACCCCATCCTTAGTTGCTCCCGCCCCCAACATGCCTCCAGAGAGCATTAATACAGTCAGGGGGCAAACAGAGCAGGACCAGCCCCAGCTCTGGGCCAAACCCACTCACTTCCCACTCCACCCTTTCTGACTTCTGTGGTAGGGCTGATCTGCTGCATCTCACTTGAATCCACCTGGCGGTTTGCCCAATACTTGGCATGGCACCCTCCCAGGCCGAAAGTGGACTGGTTGAGAGGTTCCCTAGAAATCCTAGGCCTTATGATCTGGTCTCTTTCCAAGGGCTTCAATACTTTCCTTTGTGGTCCTTCTCCACTATTACGCCCAAGGTAGTCTCAAACGAAGTTCCATATCTAAGGTGAGGAGAGAGGTGTAAATATCCATTGAATTATTCAAAGAATAAATCCTATAAATGAATATTAGATTGACAACTGATCTGAACCAATGATATTCTAGACTGGCATGAATACTTTTATAGAGGGAGTTAATTAAATAGGATTAGACTTGATGGCCATTTTGAGGGCGCGTTGATGGCAACAGTGCATGAGGTTCTATGACCCACTTTGATAATACTGTAAACCACCATGAGGTTTTCATTTGCATGTGGGCTGAAGTCATTGAGATTATACTGTTAATTTTCTAAATCAAAATCGGGAAGCAACTTGGTTGTTTGAGGTCTACCATTGAAAAATCACTGGTAAGACAACAGTCTATGGGTGGAGTTCCACCAGGAGGGATCCGAAGCTCTGGAAGGTGGTAGCATAATTAATTTGACGTTCAAGTCATTGCGGGTCAGAAAGAGTGGCCAACTGTTAGGTCATTGCTGTTTGAAATGATCAAAGTTGGTCGGCAGTCCAACATGAGAGATATGTAGTTTTGGGCCCATGGAAGGCCTTCGGCTTCATTCATTCATCATTTTAAATTCTAGTGGCAAAAGGGAGGTTGGGTTTCAGGTAGAGGGTAGACGGGGATAGTTTTCCATTTAGCACGGTAGTGTCCAGATAGAGTTCTGAAGATGAAAATCCGACGGAAGAGACCCACTTCAGATTTCAACACTCAACGAGCATTCAAATAGCCATGGTAGGGTCAGAACCTAGAGAGCACAACACCATGCATCATGAGCTATTTAGGACGGCGAGTCCACCATGACAAGCCGTAGAAGGAAGTTCGCGAGGCAAGGCCTGAAAAGATGTTAGCACTTGGTCACTTTAGGATTGAAATGTTGGTGGCTAGCAAAGATAGTCTCGGGATTTGAAGGCCGAGTGGACGGATCATGTAATCCACCCAAGATAGTGAGGCGTAGACATAATCCCCTAGGAAAAAATCTTCTAGGCGAGACCCGCAGTGGATCATGAATTAAATACTTTGTAAGAGTGAGCTCATAGGGCAATCAAAAGGGCAGAGTCCGTGCTCCGAAAATTTGTGCGTGATTGGCCGTTTGAAATAGTGAAGCTATAGGGCTGTTTGCAAATGAAGATCCACTCCTAGGGACCCGGGTAGGTTGATGGATCCCCGTTTTCACTTCATGAGTTTTAACCAAGTTGGAGGCAAGCAAGGAATGAGGTCCTCTCACAAGGGCGGACCCAGTAGAGGAGTTCACTGTTGCAAAGTTTAATTTGTTTTCAAAGGTAGGTGTCGGTAATGGGAAGATTCGGGCCTGCAAAGCATAAACGCTCTAGCTGATGAATGACCATGGAGAGTCCTAGTTTTGTGGGAGGTGTATGGATCCAGTTTGAGGTTTTATCAAAATTTGAACACATGGATTTTGAGAGCCCTAATATTCTTTAGTTAATTATTAGGTTTTCCCTTTTTAGATTCATCAATTTTTGCAAGGAATAGAAGAAAACACGAAGTGAGGCGCGGGGCTACAAACTTACCTCACAAAACTAATGAATGTTGATGAGAAATCAATTGGCAAAGGCTCTAAGGAATTGGTGGTAATCATCGGGCTTGAAGGTGATGCTAAAAGTTGGATTTGACTCCTCTCTAATCGATTGACAAGTGAAAATGGCAGCCCAAGCTTGACTATTCATACGGTGGCCTTAGCGGTTGGTGGGAAGCAAATTTGAAAATAGCCGCGGGAAGGGAAAGACCTGGCAGGTGGATTGCAACAAGTAGTTGGACGCTCGAAGTGCTAGCCATGAAAAGTGGCAATTGAAGAGCCGAGTTCTGCTGGGTGGAAGGACACTAGGAAAATGCCATTTGAAACTACCGCGGGATGAGGGAAACCCATGAGGGGTGGCCCAAAGGGGTGGACCTGCCAAGCCCTTTGGACGTTAGTTTTGAAAAGTGATAGCAATCAGCCAAGGAAGCTTCTCAAAGGCCTAGAGCCTTGATAATTTAAGGGGGGAAAAACCATGGTCAACTCAAGATGAACTATCTAAGGCTCACTGACCACTTAGAACACCAAAATAGGGGGTACACAAAATGAGATGATGACAAAGTGACCCGACGAGGTGAAAAGGAAGAGGGTCCCCATTCTGAACAAGGTGTGTGTGTTGAGGGTACAACAATTACCTCATCATTCATTGCCTTGTCTTCAAGAACTTCATCAATAAATTGGAATGTTTCATATTCAGGCTACATACATGAAGAGAAAGAATCTGATTTTTCATTTACTACTTGGGATTGATTTTTAATTTCACTTTCAACTACACAATATATAATATCACCTTCAAAAGTGAATGCCTCTATTTCTGATAACTTGTTGGCATCTTCTTTTTCTGAAAATTGATCTTCCATATTCATGTTAACCAAATCATCTAGTAAATCTATATCAATATTTTCAAATTTTCAAATTTTAATATCTCAAGCATAAGGAGGCAACAACAGCTATTCACTTTTGTTTAATTTTGGACTATCTATGACAACAGATGAATCTTTAGTATTTGTTGCAGCCCAAGTAGAAGATGTCATAGCCCAAGTAGAAGATGTCATACATACAAATTGTCTACAAGGAGAGTAATCTTCCTCATCACTGGAAGAATTAGAATCATCTTCATCTACTTCACAGTTAAGATTATAAATTTCAGCATCAAAAGATTTATTCCTCACATCAATTCATTTTTATGAAAAATGCTTTGATAAAAAATTGTGAGATTGGAACATTCAACTATAGGATGAAAGGGATTTGATGAATTCTTCTTTTGAAACTTTGAAGTTTTATGCTTTTGAACCACACAACTTTGTGAAAAAATTTCAACTCTATCTTTCCTCCATACCCCAGATAAAATAAAATCATCTTCAATATTAATAACTTCTTGCTTTGTAATCTCAAGATCACTTACATTACTTTGCTTCGAAAGGAATCCAACATTTGGATGTAATGCTCCAATGAAAATGGTCATTTGCAACTCTTTACTTGGATGAAGATTATGAGGAATCTTTTGTAGACATCTTTCAAACCCTTCCACAAACTCACTTATAGATTCACCATCTTTCTTTTTGAGGTTGAGAAATTGAGACAAGAGTGCACATGCATCGATTGCTAGTTTAAACCTTCCATGAAAATTCTTCTTCATGTTGTCCCAGTTAGTAATACATCCATCTTCTAAAGATTGAAACCAAATTGCAACAACTCCAATGAGAGATTCAACAAATAGTCTAACAAAAGCTTTTTCTTCTCTTACCCCCAAAATTCCACAAGCTATGATAAAAGCTCAAAGATGATCATCTGCAACCTGTGAATCTTCTCCATTAAACTTCGGAAAATGTTTTCTTGAACCTACAGGCAAATCTAAATATTGCGGAAATGCTAGAGGTCCAAATTGAGCATGCCATGGTTGGGCTGAAACCAATGCCATAATGTAGATTAATGAAAAGAATGGCTAGGTCTTTTACCAAAAATAATTTCTAGGAAGATCCCAAATAATAGAGTTGCCAACCTCCATTTTAAAGGAGGTATTTTCAGATTTTTGAGAAAAGAAAAACACTTGAAAACACAAGAAGTTCGATTCTTTCCCCAGTAGAGTCGCCAAAAATTTGTTAGTAAATAGATTGTCCCCTTCAATAGATAATTGACTCAAATATGCTCAATGAAGAAAAATCAGTTACCAACAGCTCTGGAGATTTCTATTGGATTGCGATCGTCCTCTCAATTTTAGAGGTACAATTCCCTCTTATGATCTTCAAGGAATTAGAAAAACTGAAAATAAAACTAAGGTATGCTTTTAACCAGAAAGAAAAAAAGGCCAAACCCAATATCAGGAAGAATCTCGATATCAAATGTAAGATACAGATAATAAAATATTGGCACAAAGAACAATTTAATCTTGAAAATCACAGAGAATAAAATGATACACTCAATATTATTTGGAAAATGAAATCTATCATGAAGAAATTGCATAACTCACACAAAGGTAAAGCATAGTATTTAGATACTCCTAAACACAAAGATTTAAGAACATAAAATTATCCTCACAATCTTAATGCACAAAGACAAGTAGTGATTCCATTATTAGAAAATAGCAGCAAATTCTATACAATATTGAGCTTTCAAAAATGATCTCCTCCCCCATACTAGGAAGAAGATACAATATATATAGCCTTTATTTCCCCCCAAGACATTTTAGTTTTGTAACCATTAATCTTTAAAGAATCAGCTATAATATGAGCTTTCACATTCTGGTAACTGCCTTTCTAAAAAAAAATTCAGAAAAAAGAGCTTCAAACGTCGCTAATGGGATTCTGTGTACTTCTACTAACTCTGGCGGGGTTTTGTGAACTTTTGCTAACTTTCCACCTGGCGGGATTTTGAACAATTCTGCTAACTCTCCATCAGGTAGGGTTTTGTGACATTTTTCCAAGTTTCCACCTGGTGGGATTTTGATCAACTTTTCTAACTTTCCACCTAGGCGGGATTTTGTGAACTTTTTCTAACTCTCCACTTGGCGGGATTATGTAAAGTTTTTAACTTTGTAATCACCTCTTTGAGCTTGAAGATGAAAATTTAAATTTCAACTAAATAATGGCCCATTTGTACAAAATTTTAAAATAAATAAGAAGCTACGAACTCTAGAAGTCAAAACCCATGAATCATTTTCGCCTCGATGCATGTATCTCAATATCTATTTACTGTTTGGCATTTTCCAGCCAAAACTTTCACTTAAAATCTCACCTGACAGTGGGCGACCCTGGCATAAAGTCCACATTTTGGGATGCAGTTAGGATAGATTTAAAAAGGATTTTTCAATAGGCCCATTATTTTTTTTTGAAATGAATAGTTTTTAAGATTTAAGAAGTACTGAAGTTTAAATACGAAACCTACTAACAGAATGAATGCTCATCAACAACTCTCAAGCGACACTTGCAAGGCCAAAAGGATGCCTGTGGAGGAATAGATGACCATCACCCCATTGTAGATGCGCGATTAACTAGATATTACTCTGCCTATCCAAATGAGCTGGAGTTCATACAGGAGGAGGAATCTTTGCTCATAGTCATATCAGGATTTTCCAAGGAGCTAACCCGGTAAAAATATTTTGCAGTTTTTTTGGTCTGACTTTCAGTAAAACAATGGAAATAAGAGTGGACCAAGGTGTTTCTGAAGTGTAATTTCAAAGAATTATTTTTATGCGATTTTATGTTCTTTTCCATCTAAACAAAAATCAGCGTTTTTATAAGTGTTTCTACTGAGAGTCCTCAGAAGAATTGATTATTGCACAATCTTTATGTGCAGTTTCCTAGTCTCACATGCAACATTTTAGAATCACAAAGAAGCAAATTCTCTCACCTCTTCTATAAACCATCAAGCAAGATGAAGTTTAAGAATATGTCATGCATGACGGGGTGCCATCACCACTATATGCCCTGCATCACCTTAGAATAGGTTACTTTTATGTATTTTTGTTTCTTTTCTTCTCCTTTTCCTCTCCCTATTAGTTAAGCGAAGAGTCAACTTCTAAAATCTCATAGATCATTTTGCAAAGTGCATTCTAGTCCCCCATTTACAAAACTTACCATATAATTGTATCTCTTAAGCATTAGCTTTGGAGATCAACAATCATATTGCTTTAAACTACCTTCTAGGTTTGATAGAGCCACAATATTATCATATGTTTGTGTTTGCCATACCTTTTCCTTTGTACTTTGATAATATCATTATTGATGTTGACAACCAAGATGACCACTCTGTCCATTGTCAAAATCACATACTTTTTCTATTGTCATGATCACTCTAGATACACTTTATAGCCTTGTCATTCATTCTTTCACACTCTTTAACACTATGTGATTTCACCATCACTTCTTATGGTGATTATCTTGTTTCACAAACTCATGAACACTACCCCTTACACCCTAAAGATATTTACCCTCCTGATATTGGAATTTACCATGTGTGTATTTTCATCTTGTTTCCACAAAATCATTTAAGGGTTGTCATAAGGATATAGGACTATCACCTCTTCATTGGGTTATGAAGACTCTAACAATGGCTTTACCCATCATTCATTTATTATTCACATTGTTTCTTGAATGTGTGTTCTCTATGCATTTCCATCCCTACCTTTTCATTTACGCATAATTCCATTTTTACCTATGAGATTTGATTGACATACTCTTCACAAGAAGGTTGCCTTTGATTGTCTTACTCTTCACATGTCTACAACTCTATCCCTTTCATTATAAAAAACTATCTCAATATTTCCCTAAGATTGTGTCCCTTAAAATTCTCCTTTCTCTAAGTTCTACTTGTAGTCCATCCTTATCCTTGATGGTCAAGGATAGCCCTATCTTCTTGTAACTCTCTCTAACCAAAAATGTCTTCAATTTACTATCCATTTGCTTCTCTATATAGGCTTCCCCTTTGCTTCCCTTTTAAAATTCTTTGTGACTATCCTCTTGTGAGTTATGTTCTTCTATGATTGTCTCTTCATTTTCATATAGTCTTTCCCTATAAGAATTTTGTGCTTAAATCTTGGCCTTAGTCATTTGTGACTACCATACTAACCTACTTGTAGCTCTATTTTTTGGCATATGGATTCTAGTGTTGTCATTGATGGCAACCTAAGTCATTATTCAGCTCCGTAGATCAGGATTTGTTCATACCAATAGGTAGAGTAAAAAGAACAGAGTATTACTTGAAGAGAGAATGAAGAATAGGGTATTCGATTAGTATGTTGATCTGTATGCTTCACCAGATTTTCATTTTGAGTTGTGGATCTCAAGGAAAGTTGTTAAGTATCTATATTATCCTATTGTTAAGTTTTGTGATGTCGCATTAATTGGTGTATAAGTTAGGAGATTTGGCAAGATTATTTTCTATTTATTCATTCATGAAGGCCAACTTGATGTATGTAGCATGTCGTGAATGTATAAGGAGTAATTTTTTAAATGCTTTTGTGTTCGATAATTTTGATTTGGGTCCACAAAATAGCATTATCCAACTTTGATGGGTATGCATGGAATATTAAATGTGGATTGAGCCTATAGTTGGAAGATATTTTCTATTTTATTAAAACCGACATGGAGCGATTGAAATCTTGGTAGCAGATATATATATGAGATCGAAAAATTCATTTTGTAATGGTGTGTGTGGTGTTTGATATGTGTAGATGTGTGCGAATATCAAAAGAGAAGTTGAGTGATTCTCATTTGTGCAGAAGAGGATTGTTGTGAAGCGAATTAAGGCAGAGCAGAGTGAAGTGTAGAATCAGATAAAAGGTCCAGAATCTGATCTATGAGCTTAACCGAAACTGAACCAAGAATTTGTAGATGCTATCTTCTTAGTTCAATCTTTTGATTGTGATCCAAATCTTTTGTAAGGTAGTGAGCCTTCCTATTTTGAGCAGTGAGTCTAGGCAGTGTGCCTGAATGCAACTGCATTCCCATTTTGTTAAACACTATATTTTGAGTACTCAAATTATGGATTGACCTCCATCGTGGTTTTTCCCCTAATAGGATTTCCACATAAAAATCCTTGTGTTATTGTGTTGTGGCTTATTATTTCATGTTCATGCATCTTTCTTTTGATTGAATGGTTTAAGCACTTGAAAGGATAGATTAATAAAAATTAAAATTGCTCAACATTGATTCACCCTCCCTCTCAGTGTTGCTTGAGTCCAACAATTGGTATCTGAGCTAAGTTCCTTGAAGAAGTTTAATAGCTTGAGGTAGATCTTGGAATGTAATGGACTCTAGTAGTCTTCAACAACACCTTGTGGTGGCTCTTGATGATCTTGATCAGTCTAAGGCAGAAGTACAAGAATTGAAAGGAAATCTTAAGGATGTTGAAAAATTCATTCAAAAGTTAAAGGATTAGGTTATCAAATCTAGGGAAAGGAGAAAGGATCTCTATGATCAGATAAAGAAAAAAGAAAGAAAAATTATTGAAGAGAGAAAAAGGATGGATGATGATCATTTGAATTAAACCTTGAAGGAAATAACTGAGGAATGTGAAAATCTTTCTAGAGACAATGCTACCTTGAAGCATGAGATGAAATCTATGGCGATGAAGATGACTAAGGAGATTGAAGAAAGAAAGAAGAACGAAGAAAAACTTGGTCAGATCCTAAAAGAGATAACTGATGAATGCAACAGAGTTAACAAAGAATTCATTTAGTTGGAGATGGAATTGCAACAATCCAGAGACAATGAAGAAGAGCTTGAATTTTTTTTTGTTATTCTAAGAGATGAACTAACTACTACAAATGAATACAAGGAGAAGTTCAAGATTAGCTCAGTTAAGCTTGATGAGATGACTCAAGGATAGAATAATGCAAATGATAAGCGAGGTCTTGGTTATGAGAAAGGAGAAAGTTCTGGATCTAGAGAAAATAATCTCAGGAAAAGAAATCAGATGGACAAAGAAAAAAGGTGTTCAGTAAGACAACCTAATGCACAAAAGTTTAATGGATATTGTTTTGCATGCAATAAATTTGGTCATATGGCTGCTCAATGTATAGGTAAAATGAAATCAATAGATTCATCATTTTCTGGGTAGTGTTTCAATTGCAACAAGTTTGGTCATAAATCATTTGAGTGCAGAAATTTGTCAAACAACTCTATCAATAGAAGGAATGTAGAATGTTATACCTGTGGAAGATTTGGGCATATTACTAATCAATACTAATCAAGAAGAAATCAATGGAATGATTGATCTGAAAAAGAAAATTTTGTGTGTAACAATTGCAATAAGTATGGTCATATTACAAGATTTTGCAGGAACAAAAACATGGATAGAAGAGGCCCTGTATACAAAGGAAAATTTCTCAAGAAGATGATAAAGGAAAAAGGTGGTTGGATCAGGAAGCAATAAGAGATCAAATGAAGAAAACATGTGGCAGAAGTGTGAGTTTGATGAAGGAAATAATCCCCCACCAGAATCTGCTTTTGGTAATTCCTCTGGAAATTGATCTTAGGCCATTGGCCTAGGGGGAGTTTTTCAAGAAAATCTATTGTCCCCCTATCTGTAGTTGGCAACAGAATGTAGGAAATTTTTAGTAGTTGTGCTAATTGTTCACAAGTGTATCAGTGATCACTTGTGCAAAAATTTGAGAAGTAGAAGGTATGCAGATGAATCCTTAATTCTTTTGTTGTCTGAGAAAATTAGGGCAAAACATTTATTGTAGTAAAAAGGCTAGGTGTGCAAGTTATAAAAGGTTATTTGGAACCCTCATTTTTCACCTTGCATTGAAGAAGAATGGAAGGAGAGCCTTTGCAACATAATTTCGAAGGAGTAAAGTCAATTGGACGACAAATTCATCAGGTATTTTAGTTGCTTGTAGAATTCTCACTTGATTTGGTGCTCTGTAGAAACTTGTTCGGTATGAAAAGGAAAATGAAGCAAATCAAAGGAATGGTGAATTTAGATGAATATAGTAGTGAGAAGATTAAGGATATGAGAAATATGTTTCCAACTGATGAATTGAAATGGATTGAAGGTGTGAAACACAAAAGTTTGGACATTTGGAGTGAATTTCCCTATTTTGATAACATGGAAGTCATTAGGTTTATCCTGAACAGATTGAATGATGACATTCTAACTCCAGATAAACCCTATCTCATTTTTAAAGAGGTGATTAGGAATCTAACTAGATTATGCAATGTTGGAGATATATCGAAAAAGAAGTCGATTTGGAACAAAGAAGTCAAAACCCTAACCAGAGTAACTGGAGATCAAAGGGCTTTGATAATCTTAACGATCAAAGATCCGATAATAAGGTACATTTCTCATGGAATCTCATACAAAATATTTTTTAGAAATAAGGAAGGTGCAACTTCGGCAGGTGCAGTTTACATCTCTCATAAAATGATAATGGAGGATCGAGATTTTGACTTGTGCGGATTGCTAAAAGATCAATTGATGGAAAATGTGCAACTAACAAAAGAGGCAGATTACCCCTTTAGGTTTGGTACCTTGGTCATATGTCTTGTGATGTATTTTCTGAATTGCTTTCCATAGATAAATAATGCTATATGGAAAGAGAATGAACCAGTTTGTAAACAAATTTTTGAACATTCTAATACTTTGGAAAATTGTAAGCAAGAGTATGCAAATTTCTTTAAAGAATTGCTAGGGAAGTTTGGAGCAATTAGCATTTCCATTCTAGTAAGAGCACTTGAAGTTGGATCCTCTTCCAGTGAGATGGAGAGGAAGAAGAAAAGAGCACAAGAGATTGATGATTACACCCCTTCAGCACACAAGACTCCAAAAATTGAAGGAAAAGGTAAAGAACATGTGATTATGGACATACTAGATGAGGAATCTAATGAGTACACTCCAAGGGAAGAACCAGAATTAGTTGAACTAGATGTAGTAATGGCAGAAGGAATTGAAGAAGGTACTTTATCCAAAGTAAAGATACTCTAGCTTGTTCAGGAGAAAGATGGGATGCAGAAAATTGTTGACATGGTTTGATAGACCCTCATATGAGCATGACCAGATCGAGAGCACACTAAGTACTTATTTTTTCCACAATAACATTGGATTGGAGAGTTTGCAGAATGTGTTTCCTAAAGAGATGATTGAATGCATTAAGGAAGCCATGGTCTCTGAGTCCCAAGATAGGAAAGAGGAAGAAATAATTCTACATCTGAAGGAGCAGTTCAGGCTATCTCTTACCAAACGAAAAAGGAAAATGAATGTGTTGAGGCAATGCATAAATACAAAAAACAACATATTGGGAAATACAAAGATACAACAATGCATAAATACAACAAACAACATCTACAACTATTGTTTTCATTGGCCTCATGTAGTTGGGAGATACAAAGATAAGTTGGAGTAGATTGAAAGTAAGCTGAATAAGATTGGTCAAGATTATAACATGTTTCAGGATCAGGATGGTGCAATCAAGAAAAGGATTCAAGAGTTGTAGTTTGAGCATACACAAGTTCAATTCACTAGAAACAACCTTGTGGACACCTTTTGGAAAGTGAAGGATTTAGCCAAATGCAAACTGGAGTAGTTAATTGAGGTTCCGAGGAAAGGAGAAAAATTAGAAGAGGAAATCACAATTCCAGAATCTCTCATCCAAATTATCAACCAGACATCTAGAAACAATAGCTTGATCTTAATCAATAGGATTTCAGTAGAAGCTTGGAGGAAATTTCTTCTAGAAAAGAAAGATAAGTACAAGATAATTTTTTGGCTCGAGTAGTAGTTGTATTTCTTCAAATTTTGATCTAATTTTTGAATTAGAAAAGGGGGAGATCCAAAATATGTTTGTCATTGATGTCAAAGGGGGAGAGAGAGCAGTGAAAAATGCCTTATCATTCTAAGGGGGAGTTGTGTTTTGAAAATTTGAACTCTGGCAACATAATCATATTGGTTCCAACACTTAGTCATTCACTAAGTGTTGCCATCAATGCCAAAGGGGGAGATTTTTGGCATATGGCTTCTAGTGTTGTCATTGATGGAAACCTAAGTCATTATTGTAGTCCATAGATTAGGATTTTTTCATACCGGAAAGTAAAGTAAAAAGAATAGAGTATTACCAAAAGAGAGAATAAAGAACAAGGTATCCAATTAGTATGTCGATTTGTATGCTTCACTAGATTATCATTTTAAGTTGTGGTTCTTTGGGAAAGTTGTTAAGTATCTATATTATCCTATTGTTAAGTTTTGTGATGTTGCATTAATCGGTGTATAAGTTAGGAGATCTGACAAGATGATTTTCTATTTATTCATTCATGAAGGCCAACTTGATGTATGTAGCATGTCACAGATGTATAATGAGTACTTGTTTAAATGTTTCTTTGTTTGAGAATTTTGATTTGGGGCCACAAAATAGCATTATCCAAATTTGATGGGTACACATGGAATATTAAATTTGGATTGAGCTGACAGTTGGAAGATATTTTCTATTTTATTAAAACCGACATGAAGCGATTGAAATCTTAGTAGCGGATATATATATATATATATATATATATATATGAGATCGGTAAATTCATTTTGTAATGGTGTGTGTAATGCTCGATATGTGTAGATGTGTGTGAATATCAAAAGAGCAGTTGAGTGATTCTCATTTGTGCAGAAGAGGATTGTTGTGAAGCAAATTAAGGCAGAGTAGAGTGAAGTGCAAAATCAAACAAAAAATACTTGTGTTATGCTGTTGTGGCTTATTATTTCATGTTTATGCATCTTTATTTTGATTGAATGGTTTAAGCACTTGAAAGGATAGATTAATAAAAGTTAAAATTTCTCAACACTGATTCACCCCCCCTCTCAGTGTTTCTTGAGTCCAACATTATCATTGTCCATCCATTTAGGCTTCTCTATATATTGGTACCACATTGGGATACTTGTCACTTGATTTCCCTTTTGTATCATGATTGTCACATTGATCATTACCCTTGTAAACTGTTCATTTTCATGGACTTATATATTTAAATAATTGTCACTCATGAACTTGAAAATTTCATGCCAACCTCCATTTATGATGACTATCCTTCTATAGGTTAGTTGACTTGGGCTCACTTGTCATGAGGATCATTTGTGATTTTTCTTTACACCTTTCTGACACATAAATTTTGCTACCTTATGCCACTATCATGAAAGGTATATAGGCTTCCATGTCATGCATTTTGGATTATCTCACCACTATCTTTTGACCTACCATGAAACTTTCATAGTGCATTATCATTGTGGTTTAGTCATACACTCTATTTTTTCACTTGTGTCTCTTGATGCTAACACTATAATTTGACCCTTGACATTTACTTGTGCTAAATAAGTTAGATAATCTGTAAATATATTTTTTATCCATTATCTTGAAACACAACATGACTAAGATCTTCATGAAACCTCCAAATATCAGCAACCATTAGCTTCCCTCTATGTCAAGAACTTGTAAGAAAAGATCCTCCTCTAATGCCTTGACTATCATCTATTTTATAGTCTTCATTGTATCATTTTCTATAGACGTGAAAACTATAAAACCTTGAGTGTATTGTAACTTCTATCAAGTATCATGATGTAAGTAGAGATTCATCATGATTTGAAATAAATCAATAGGTCCCTTCTTGCTATCCTTCTATACTCTTGAGTCAAAAATGGTTCACAAACATGTTATCAACAACAAAAATGATTTGTATCATTTCTTCTTGTGAAATATCTTCATGCATGTTTTAGATCTCTATGTAAGGTGATGAAGAAAGCCTTGGGGTTTGTTAAGGTTATGAGTATCCTTATTATTTAGATGGTAATATTGTCACTAATTTCTCTCCTTTCCAAAAACAAATCACCTAAGAACAATGCCATGATTCTCTTGAGTACCTTCTCACTACAGGTCTAATTCTTCAACTCTATCAACTACCCTTCATAACCAACATATAATGCACTGGACTTCATATTGTCAGACATAGTGATAGTCCTTGCATAGTTTTTCATATTTATCTTTCATTTGTCACACAAAATTTTAGGTTTTCATGCATAGTATTCTTTGTCAACAAGGCCACTATCTTCTTCTCTAACCATATTCTCAATACTCTAAATTTATCTCTTATTGTCAATAAGTTCACTTATTTTGGAGACTTATTCACATGAGTTTTCCTCCAGCATCTTATCTATCGAATTTTCATTTTTACTATGGCATAAACTCTCATGACAGTCTCCAACTCTTATGCACCTTTTGGATAGGGATATGGTTCCTATTTTATCTAAACCCTACCATAAAGACCATTCGACTATTCTTTCATGATTGAAATAAGTGCAATGATTGTCACTTTGATTATGACAATCCCTTTTATTTTATTTTATGATTTCCCTACTACAGTATATGACTTTCAACTACTCCAACTAGTAATCGAGATGTCTAAATTTGGACACTTGCTATCCAAATTCATCCCCTTTCATCTTACTTTCATTAATTAAGCACACTGCTTATTATTTAATTACGGTGTTTAATTTTACAAATACCCAAGGTATTTAATCAATAATACCTTATCTCTTTAATCCTCCTTCCATCAATCAAAATTAAAGAAATATTCCATTTGTCAATTCCTATGTCACATCCTCCATCATTTTATCTTATCCTAATCCATATTCTAATCTCATCATTAGGATGTGCACATGCCTAATCCTTAATTAGGATGTGTCACATCCTCCAACTTTTGCAAGTTGGCCTCTAATCTCTCTTAGCCACCTAACCATTCTCTAATCCTTCACTAACTAGCCTAATCAACCTCTCAAGGAATTTTTAATTCCTTTTATCCTTCCAAGGAATATTAAATTCATTTTTCTCTTCCCCATGTGATCTTTGACTTGTCACATCAAGTCACATGTGAGATATAACCCTCTTCTAATCCTCATTAATTAATCTAATCAAGTACTTGCACAATCCTAATCACCCCCTTTAGTCAACTCTCTCCATCCCCCAAGGAATTTTTAATTCCTTTTTATTTATCCTAGGCTCCTCTCTTCCCCATGTGAATTTTTAATTCACCTTTTAATCCCCCAATGCACCCTTTGGAATTTAAAATTCTTTCCCATCTCCCCACAAGGATATTTGAGGAATTTTTAATTCCCCACTTGTCCTCTCACCCACATGGGGACAAGGACCTCTTTATGAGGAGATCTTGTCCAATCCCAAGGTACTTGTACCTCTCCATGTCATGTCCTTGTCCTCCCACCTCATGTCCATTTCACCTTTTAGGGCTATCTCATACATATGTCAAGATGTGGAGGGCTTGTGAGCCCTCAACTACCTTAGCCCTACATCTTGATATTTGTGACTTAATTCAACTGCTCCATTTCCTAGATTTCAAAAATCCTAATATAAATACCCCCTTTTCTCTCATTTAGGGGGGATCATTTGTGCTAGCCAAACTCTTGCAGTTTTGTTTCTCAACCAACACTTAGCCATTTTCTTGTTTTTATCCACTTGCATCCATCTTCACATCCTTATTTTGCTTGCATCTACTTGCCATCCAAGGAGCATACACATCAAAGATCGAAGGGCCAACCAAAGGATCGACTCAACGGAAGGTATAAAGTTCCATTTTGTTGCTTTTACTTTGCATTGTTTCCAACTTAGGCTAATCTTGAGGTGTAGGTTGTTTTGGTGTTTATTTGCACTCTTTTACTTGTTGCTTGATTTCTAACACTC
>VDFB02148888.1:0-28058 GCA_007258455.2 Sequoia sempervirens | reverse complement strand
AAAAAACCTAGTAGTTTAGAAACTACATTCAATTTTCTATAGATTCTATTCTTACATATTTTTTAAATAATATAGATAACTTATTCATTTTTTTACGTCAAGTTGCCTAACTCTATTTTTTCTGAATTTTTTGCCACTTAAGGGCCTATTTTTTCCATGATGATCCTGCACATACCCTGATTTCAAAATTTGAGAGTTGTTTGGATTGGTCTAATAGATCCATTTAATCTTGTTAGATGCATCTTGAAGGCAAGTTGACACTCTAAGTGAGTTTGGGTCTCCTAGGTCTGCATCAAAGTGGTATCAGAGCAAGGGAGTAGGTGTCTTGTGGAGAAGGTTGAAGTTTTGTGTGCAAGAAGAAGAAGGTAATTGGAGGAATGAAAATTCCTCCTAAGAGGAATGTTGTTTCAAAATTAACAACGATGACAAAGAAATAGGAGCCTTGAAGTAGGAAATTTAGAACTATGATGAAAGCTAAAGGTAGGGTTCTTTTGGATGAAAGTGATACTGAAGAAGAAGAGACTTCCAGTAAAGAGCAAGAGATGGATGTTGATGATGTGAGAATGGTGAAGCTTTTGAAGGATATGAAGAAGGATGGACATGGAAAAATGGATGTGCCTATGTATGGAGGAAAACTTGACAGTGAAGAACTCTTGGATTGGATAGGGGCTTTGGAGAACTACTTTGAGAGTGAAGAGATTGGTGAAGAAGGAAAAAACTAAACTAAAAGGACATGCTTTGTTGTGGTGGAATATTGTGCAAGAGGAAAGGGAGAGAAAAGGAAAGAGAAATATCACTTCTTGGGAGAGGATCAAGACCAAACTAAAAGGTAAATTACTTCCTTGTGATTATAATGTTCAGTTACTTAAGAAGTTACAAAATCTTAGACAAAAGGAGTTAGATATGCAATCATATACTAAAGAATTTTATAGGCTAAGTATAAGGACTAAACATGAAGAATATGAGGAAAAAATAGTTGATAGATACTTGAATGGTCTGAGGTATAACATTCAAGATGCAATCAAATTGTTGGCACCAAAATCAGTTGAACAGTGCTTTCAAATGGAAATGAGGGTAGAAGAAAAAATCAAGAGGAGACAAGAGAATGCAACAAGAGGAAGAGGCATCACTTCTAGGGGTAGAAGCGCCACTTCAACATCAAGGTAGACCAAGGAAGACCTTGAAAATTTTGATAAGAACAAAGAACAAGCACCTAAAGAAAGAGGAGGATAGAGAGGTGGAAGGACAAACTTCAAACAAAGGAGAGATTTCAATGAGTTTGTAGGTAGGTGTTATAGGTGCAATGAATTTGGACACCCATCCTTCAAGTGACCTCAAAACTAAAGTCCAACTTCAAGTGGTGATAGAAGGATTGAAAGAAGAACTCAACTGATCCAAGAAGAAGAATGTGAAAGTTCAAGCAAACCTGTAGATCCAGAGGTAGGAAAAGCACTCATGATGAGAAATTTTTTGCAAGCACCTAAGGAGAAGACATGAGCCAAAGGACTCTTTAGAACCTCATGCAAATGCAAAGGTAAAGTGTGTCAAGTTGTTATTGATTTAGGTTCTCAATACAATATGGTGTCTAGGGAGATTGTAGACAAGTTAAATCTAGAGAACATATCTCATGTAGTACCTTACAAAGTTTATTGGGTGAATGATAGTCAAAATTTAGTGGTGAATGACCAATCCTATGTGGATTTCCAGATTGGAGAGTACAAAGATAGGGTCTTGTGTGATATATTGCCAATGGATTGTTGCTATTTTCTATTGGGGAGACCATGGAAATTTTATAGAAGGTCCATGTATGATGGTTGGGAAAACACCTATACAATTAGGAATAATGATAAGAGTTTCAAACTAACTCTATTATAGGATAGTGTAAGAGATAAAGGTAAAACCAAGATTGTGATTTTTGGCAAAAAGGAGCCTTTAAGGCTTGTGGATAGTAAGGACAATGTGTTTGCAGGTTTGGGGTAGATTAATGGTGATAAGACAGTAGGTAAAGAGCACAAGAATGATGGAGGTACAATAAGAATTCTAGTGGTGCAAAAGGTGGAAGATGGATTCTCATGTAAGTCTAGCATGTAGTCAAGGTAAGTGGTTTTGCAAGATGTTCTTATGCATAACTGCCCTTAACATGCAAGTGGTTATTAGTGTTTAAAAGGTTGTTAAGGGTACTTATGCATGTTGTAGGGGTTGGTTGATGTTGAAAAAAGTATAAGAA
Organism: Sequoia sempervirens; assembly: GCA_007258455.2. Classification (NCBI taxonomy): domain Eukaryota; kingdom Viridiplantae; phylum Streptophyta; class Pinopsida; order Cupressales; family Cupressaceae; genus Sequoia; species Sequoia sempervirens. The sequence goes on along the minus strand of VDFB02148888.1, from coordinate 25,831 downwards.
CATCTTGCAAGCTCAAATGAAGGGTTAATGAATGCATTTTTAGGAGTATATGCTTTGTTTAATGCCAAATCTATGATTTTTTAAAAAATTTCTTTAGTTTTTGGATCTAGTACAGACCCGTACAAGTGTAGTATGGTCTAAAAAATTTCATGTTTTCAAAGTAAATGTGTTTACACATCCTATTTTTCTTTTTGGGATACTAATCTATCATTATGTAGAAGAAACTCCAAGAACATAGGGTCTGCCCTGTTTCACAGCCTTAAGGGTTCGAAGGTCACATTATAATGATTCTCACCAATCCACCCACTTTTTTTTCACTATAACTTGGTGGATTGGTGTGTGATATGGTAGTGTAGATGTTTCTATGCTTTGGAAGGCGAGGGTGGAATTTAAGTTGACAATAGAGTGATGCCCTAGGTTGGAAAGCGACGATTTTATCATGAAAATGAAAAACCTAAGTAGTGATTTCAAAAAACAATGAATTTAATGGCCTTTTGAGTGTTCATTATATTTTTGTAGGGGTATTAGGAGCTGTTTGGACTAGTGGTTTAATTTAGAAAGCTTTGGAAGTGTTAATTCCAACAAAACCCTTGGTTTTTGTATGTTTAACGAAGGTTTCTTGGGGCAGCAAGCCAAAGGCCTTGAAGTTTCAATCTAACATAAAAATATAAAGTTAAATTGCATCATTACTCAAGATTTTTTAGGGTGTTTGGGTGGATACCTAATGTTTAAAAGGTACTGTAATGCCCATAACCTACACATGGGCAAAAACACCACTAATAATTTTTTTTTTGAAAGCCAACTCTATCAAATCTGCTAACCAAGCCGAAGTAAGGTAGCTTGTTATATGCATCGAGAGATGAAGTTCATTTACCAATATCAATGACACAACGCTCAAGAATGGGAAATGCGGTAGGGCATGCAAGTGTGTGGAGTACATGACAAACACCCTCTTGTTGGTAACAGATTTACTAATCACCCTAGGTTGATTTATATATGAATAAATATTAGTTTAATTCCCATCTAGCCAAAATTCATTTGTTTGTGTCGGCCATAGACTTTTTGTTTGAGCCTACTCATCTTGGGAACATAGTCTATTAACATATGGGATATGATTAAATTAATCCCTTCTATAGAGATTTAATATTTCCATACTTTAAATATTGACTTACTTTACGAAACGTGTTTACCAAGTAAATAAGTTTCCTTAAAATTTTATTAATACTAGGCTAGAATTGATCCATACTAAAACTCCAATCTAAATATTGAATTCTTCTAAAACCATAAAGAAATTTGCACGAGTCAACTTCATTACTAATACAATATTTTATTAAATAATTAGCCATATTGACTTAGTCAGAATTATAAAACATCGTAAATGCTCAAATTTAATACCTATATTAAATACCCTTCCATATTCTATATTCATATTATCTCTTTTAAAAGAATGTTCAACTTACATAATTATGATATATATAAATAAAAATCTTAACTCCAAATATCAAGGAAAATACTAACTTAAGACTTAATGAATGGAAATAATTTAAACTACCTAATTCCCTAAACCTATTCTAAATCTTCATCTTAACTTTATCTTTAAGCTACCTACCTTCTAATCTCTTATTTTTTTCTTTTCTTAAAAACCACGTAGGCCCCTACATAAATTTTACTGTCTTTAACTTTTTATTTTAAGATACCCAATTCACCTTACTTTCCCTTAAGCCTCTAAGCCATGTAATTCTCCCTTGAACTCTCTGATTTTCTTTCTCTTAGCTTTACTTGAATGTTTTGTTTTTTTGTTTTTTTGTTTTCTCCACGTTCCTACTTAATGGACGTAAATGTTAAGGATCTTTTTTTTTATTCTTTTAGAATTTTCCATAGGTACTATGTCTTATAATGAAGATACAAAGATAAGCTAAAGTTACGTAACTTCCAACTACTCCTATTGAGAGTCAAGGAGAGATTCGGGTTTCTTTATTAAATCATTATATGCATAGTCTTGATTGTGTATAATAAAGTGTTGGCAATTTATTTCAATTCATACCAGTGACAGAGGGACTAGATCAAAAGTTCATTTTCCAAGCCATAAACTTGTGTAGGTATTAGGAAAATAAAACTCGAAGAGGTTTGTTGTTATTGAGTAGGAAGCGTAAAATGTCTGGCGGTGAAGCGGGTTCTTGTAGGCGATGAGAAAGTCATTCATTAGTCCCAAATTTCCAGATTATCTAGATTTACCATTATATTTGTTTCTTTGGTACTGCAACACCCACAGACACCTTTATCCACTAAAATCATGCTGCTAAAAAGTTGGACCGTATAAAATTGGGTGTCATGAAGCTGCCTTGCTAAATCTCGGTTCAGGGAATAGTTTTGCTGGCATGTGGTCGAGGTGAAGCATGCGTATGGATGGCCTGCTATCGATTGGGCGTAAAGAAATCCAGTTCTCTATGAAATGCACAAGATAGGTTCCTCTCTCTTAGCGAAGACATGCATGCCTATAGGATTCCAAGTTTAATGCTATAGCGGAAGAGTCTCAGGAGTGGGTGCTAGCTGCTACAACACATGGAGTGAGGTGTGTGGTGGATGAGGATGCAGAGGGAGGCATATGGCAAATAAAGAAATGATACCAATATCAAAATGTCAGAGATGATCTAAATATATATATTCTACTAAGGTTCACTTAACCCAAACGTTAATGGCTGGCCAGTAGCCATGATGGCGAGTCTTTTTACACACTGAGTGTGCAACAAACTCATTCCTCTGTCTGTTGAACATAAATGACATTGCTGCACAAAAATGACAATTCGTGAGCTTATTTAGGTTTAAACCCACAGCGTACAATGCACACATAGGTAAGCAGATGCTTGTTCATTTGCACTGACCTTTGATGAGTAGAGGTAAGTTATAATTGGGCAACAACATGAATCTGGGCAACAGAGAGAAATGGTAGTAAGGTGGATTTGAGCGACTACAGACTTAGATAACTACTAGCAGTTATAATATTATTTTGTTGTTCAGATCATAAATGCTCTCGAGTTCTTTGTTGAGGGCGAAGTGGCTAATAGCGGCGATCATGGCACCTATTGGTGGTACATACATCCAAACCTACGTAGGTATTTGTTTTCCTCTTTATTTTTCATTTTCATTATTTTCCTGCACGAACATGGTTGAGCTACACTTATTTCCTACGTAGTCATAATGTGGTTGATACTTATGTCATGGCAAGAATATTATTATCTATGTTTCCCCATGCAGTTGTACCAAGTGAGCGCAACCCATGATTTTTGTTGTTACTGCTGAGCTCTGCTCTGTGGCCTAGGCTTTAAACTCCTCAAGCTTAAATTTCCCTTAGTGCTTGGCATAAAAATTTTGTTCTATATATATATTTAACTATATAAACTGTTCATTGTTAAGTTTATTGTCAATCTGATAACTGCAAGATCTGGTTATCTTAGGAACAAAATAATTTTATGTTTCCTTTCTAGTCGATGAGCACAACTAAATTTTTTTGAAGCCTGGTAGCTACAGTCATGAATTTGTTCTATTATGCATAGCTCAGACACTGCACTCTACCATGCATGAGCCAACAATGTGTTGCACAGGTCTACGAGAAGCAATATTTTCTTTTTCTTTTAAAAGAATATATACTTTAAACAATACTCATTTATGAACTAGCAAACCCACCGGAATATTAAATTTTATTGCAGAGATAAACTATTAAAGCTCTTTCCTTTACATTCATAGTAAATAAATACTTGCACTAAAACAACACCTCTTTTCTTTTGAGAAATAAAAGACTGATATATTAAATTTTGCACAGAATAACATAATCTTTGCCTCATTTCGTTTCTTATTTTGACAGCTCAAAGAAGTCACATAATACTTATAACACGGTATGTAACACCCATTTTTTTATTTTTTTTATTTCCAGCAGTATAATATTTATACGTTAAATATGTTAAGCTACAAATGGATTTTAACCCAAAATAAGTAAATTAATGTTTAATAAAATATGAGTTAGATAAAATGCTTATTGATAAATAAGTCACTTATTATTTTCTTTCTTTATATATTTCTTTAATTTCAAAGCATAAAGAAAAAGGTACAAATTGTATTTCAATTAAGATGCATACTATTAACTAAGTCACCTATGGATTTCTTTCTTAACATAGAAACACACAATTCATTTTCATACTAAACTAATATCAAAATAGAGTATTTTATTAGGCTTCCCAAGAAATATGAATACTACGTCCTTCAAAGAAATAATGTAAATATACTTTTAACTCATTCAAATACAAACTATGTTTAAGGCCTATACTTTATACATTTACATTTTCTTAGAGAAATACAACAATAGCTTTCACTTAACCTTTCCACATATTTTGAAATGCTTGTAAAACCTTAAAATAACACAGTGTGTTATCTCAAAAAAATGATCCCATAGAATATCATCCTTTCTTTTTGCATTAGATACAAATTTTATACTTAGAGTTCCTATATTACAAAATAAATACTTAAAAATACAATTGAACCATTCGTCAAGAATAAAACTTGCAATATTACAAATATCATTGAAAGGAGTGAAGAGCATAATGATTCACACGACAAGGAGCATAGGCTTGCTCTTTTCATTTAAAAGATACACTAACCTCCAATAGACAGTACATAAGAATGAAATTACAACACACAAATAACTAATGCTTGCTCTCCACCCTACCATAATGGCGTCATGGAGCCTCATGGGCTCTAGCCATACCCCCGAGCAAGAAATACATTATACACCATTGTAATTCAATGGTGAGAGCTTAGTGCTATAACAAGCTTGCTCATTATACAACACATTACTCTAATATATCCCTTAAACAATCTTACTTATGATTCAATGCATAGATCAAGCTATCTCTACCAATACTAAGAATAAGAAATGGGAAAAGACTTATCTCTCTACAAGCTGCTTTCCTTTGAACTCCTATTCTTCCATCCTTGACTCTCTCCTTCTTTTCTTCACTTCACAAGTTCTCCAAAAGGAGAAGTGGGCAATGCCCAAATCTTCCATCTTCTTGAGATATATAGGAATCCTCCAAACCTACACTCTTTCCCACAAGTGCTCACACATGTGTGAGTCTTGTGCCAATTCCAAGAACTTTTGGGGAGTGGGAAGTTGAGAGTGACAAGTCACTTTTCCCAAGCCCCAACACTTTTTGAGTTCGCCACATTCATGAATGTGGACTTTTGAGGGGTCTTTTCACACTCCAAGGACAAGTTCACATGTCAAAAAGGTTCCAAACCCATAGGTATAGGTCCTAGGGGTCTATTCTTGTTCAAAAACCAAGGAAATTGACTCAATAATCCTTTTTTAAAACCCACAAAAGAATCCATACGAGTTTTGATCTTGACCAAGGGTTCCAACCCCAACCAAACTCTCATCACATGACCTACAATTGGATTCTACTCAAACATGATCACCCAATCAATAATCAAACCTCAAACCCTTCCAAGTCAAATAGGGCTACACTTAGAACTTCCCAAGATGTATTTGATACGATTTCGATATTTATCCAACCTCCTATTTGCATATTTGATTCCTTTAACGTTAATCCCACATTGACTCACTTAATTTCCTGCACAACATAATTAAGCACAGTTAGATATAATAATAACCACATTAATTGCAAACCAAATCTTTGTAACTTTATTCACGAACCATTTACATAGCTAATTACTCTTTCAATGCAATACAACACAACAATTATCTTATTTCAAATTCATCTTATAAGTTTGAATCTCATACCATAATTCGCATGCCCATACATCTTCATTAAGTAAAATAACAATTATATAACGTAACGTAAAACTATAAGGTTACTGTTAGACAATTCATATCACTTGCAATATATCTAACCATCTATTTAGGAGGAATATATAACACTTTTAAGATTGTATTAGTCACATGCAAAGAGAGGCCTTACATCTCCCTCCCCTTAGCTTAGACTTCCTCCTGGAAGTCATTAAGGTTTGAAAACAAAGTCTCAATATAAGAACAAACATAAATACATCAAACATACTAATTACTTTTACTTTCTCGATGGAAGAATCGAAACATTTAGCTATAAGTGCATATTAGAGGCAAATCTCTTCCATGAATTAAATATTTAGATACTTCAAACAAAATTTCTCATACTGGAACATTTATTTGATATATGATTAATTTAACAAATGCTAACAACAATCCATGTAGCTCTAATTTATTAACAATGTAATCGACTTCAATTAAATTATGCAAAACTATATCTAAATGAATTCATAACCTTTTATACACCTCCAAAATTTCTTTGCATCATAAAAATCACTCATGATGTTAGAAAATATTTTTGCTTTATTGACCAATCATGTCTCAGAATTATTAGCTTCACATTTTGTCTAAATATATGCTTAAGAGAACATTTTACCTTGTAATTATGGCACTCATACCATGTCTCAAATAATATTAACTTTGCATCACATGTTACTATTTTTCTCACATAGCTCACAGGTATGCCACATCACATTTATTTGTAATTTCACATGTACACACAACAATAGCAAGGATGCTCTTCCCAAATGGGTGCGCCTGTCCTCATACAAAGGGTGCTCTTCCCAATGGGTGCGCCTGTCCTCATACAGTCACATAATTTACAACACAAGGCTCACATAATGGGGTTTACAAGGATGGATATTCTTGGATACCACTCGAGGCCCTTCTCTAAGGACTCCTCCATATAGATAAGAATAATCATAGAATGAGGGAAGAATGGATTAATGACCGTCCCATACCGGTCCCATTCACAACCCCTTTCAAAATAATTCCCCAACACATCTACTCCCCTATACGACCTGCCAGGGAACCCCCCGGGATATGGCAGTTTACAAATTCCACATTACACCACACATGCCAGCAAATTTGCAACCAAGGAGAAAGCCTCAAACTGAATAACACAAGATCATAAACCAAAGTTTCAATAAAACTCCCAAGAGGGAACTATAAATTCAAGAGAAACAAAATAAAGATAAATTGTAGCTACATTGCAACATTCCAATCATAATTCAAAGGCGAAATTAAACAAGTCCTTGAGGCAAATCGGACTATATAACAACTTCCAAATGGCTAAATAGCCTAAGTACATAAATGTAAAATTACACATTGCTGGCGCATAATAAAATAAAACATCAATCAAGAATTATAAATAATTCATATTTCAACAATAAAATTTGCACATTACAAACACCACGTGACTTGATAAGCCACCTAAGGGGAGGAGGGGAATGGTGGTTCTCTAACCACATCATAAGTATTATAGCATGCAATAACTGGTGGTCCCTGACCACATAAATATGAATAACGGGTGGTCCTCGACCACATTAATATACATCACTGGTGGTCCCTGACCACATAAACATGAAGCACTGGTGGTCCCTGACCACATGAATATGAGTAACTGGTGGTCCCTGACCACATAAATATGCATCGCTTGGTGGTCCCTGACCACATAAACATGAAGCACTGGTGGTCCTTGACCACATAAGTATGAATCACTGGTAGTCCCTATTATTCCATCCTTTACCCATGGGTTATAAACATCGAGGAAGAGGCTAGCACTATGAACCAACAAGTGTGGCTCTCATATGTGGGGGAGTAGGCCACCGTCAATGTCCATGGGAGGATTACAATGTCTCATCATAGATCCTTTATTAGGATTAGGGATAACACCCTGAGCTCGCAATTTCCCGATGGTAGACCATGTGCCTCTCAACCCCTATTTACACTAGCTGGCATCACACTCCCATTAGGGGGGAACCAAATGCTAGGGGTACACATTTAACATAGAAATAAAACTAACACAAAGGAGCACATCATATTTCATTTAATAGACACACGTATGCACTTAACACATTTATTTCTTACACAACGAACCATCACAAAGGGTACACATAGGGGATCGTACTAGACATCCACCACCCTTATCCCAAGTCAAATACCCTGTATCTCATACTTGGGGCACAACACATTTACTGGTTTTTTTTACTTCACATACCATAACATAATACACTTTATGAAATCCACCATATTGTAGAACAAAATCAATTCACAGTTTACATACCATCCTTTTTCTTTTAACACTATTCACTTTGCTTCTTAATTTTGTACATATCTATTCATGAAATGATCCACTAGTTGATGTACAAATGTATCTTATGGATATTACTCCATCTTCCTAAAGTTTAACAATACATGATGCACCACACTCACTATCTTACTAAGTTAGTGTTTTGACATCTCATGTAGGATCAAGATTGGTTCTCTATGTTTATCCATACCAGTCTTCCTCTTTCATTCAACCATTTTTTTATTTTTATTTTATTTTTTTCTATGTTCACTAACATATCCATATGGGTGATTTCATTATAATTTTTACAACATGCTAAAGAATTTTTTCTACTCAACAAGGAAGATAATCAACCATTTTCTTTCGAAACATAGTAATATGAGACAAGAAAGCACACTCAATTCATAGAACACACAATAAATCATGGATTAGTAATTTTCACAACTCATTAATCTATATATATATATATATATATATTAAAAATCTTGCATTTTGCTACCTAAGGTTGACTCATTTAATCACATGTTATAATCGTCTTTTTTTATAGTCAGTTATTTCTACTTCATAAGGTTCAAGGACAAGCGATAAGTAACAATTCCTACATTTAAATTTTCTCCATTGTATTTCTCTGACACACACACATATATATATTTTTCTCCAGAGTACTAGGCATTAGTATAGATATGCACAACATTAGTTGGGAGTCTTCCATAACCATTTTCATGTCCATGATGATACCATTTAGTTTCTCAATCACTTAGTTCACTAAAACTTTTACATAGTTCCTTACCAGATTTATAAATTCAAACAATTGATTCTTTAGTTCTAGTGACATGTACACAACCTTAGAGGTCAACACCTAATTGAATATGTTATTACTCCCCATAAGACATGTATACTTTCTTATTTTGGAATCAATAGGTCTTTAGCTCTTAGATCATTTATAAGGAAGGTAGTAATAGCATGTGTTTTAGAGAATATTATATCTTCAAACTCATATTTAGATATGGTCCCTTGATCACAAAGGTTTTATGTTTAGTTTTCAAGACGAAAATTATTTATACAATATCTATTTATCAATTTTCTCTAATCTTTACTTAGTTGTATCTTTCAACACATTCTCAACTATGACTTGAATCATGTTCTTTCATTTGATATTTTAGTCTATACATAAAATAACTCAAAGCTTTAGTAGTTGTTATATAGTTCCACTAAATTCACTAGGTCTCAATTTACTTGCATCAGGTTTCACCAATTAATTCAAGGTATTATATGGTTTTGACCACTTTTCAAAATTGGATTTACTATGTATTGCCAAGCTTTGATTCTTAGTTGGTGCCATCATACATGAAATTTATCCAACCAACCATAAAGTAAATTACTTGTTACTTCACATGATTAACTCTTATACACTTGTGTGTAAATCAAGATCTTTGGGTATATGGATAAGATCTAGATATACCATGGTCTAAGACGTGCAAGATACAAATTCATGAGACATATTAATACCAATTTGTGAAGAAGTCCTTAACTTAGGTCCAAATATCTATACCTTAAAGGTTTAATTTTAATCTTTGACAATATTTTAAATCCCAAATGTATGGGGTGCTCATATTGCACATAATACCAATTTTGAAGATTTTCTATTGTTTCACTCTTTTTGTTATTTTGATTTAATCAATTTAAGGGTTGTGGAGATATAATCTTATTCAACCACAACCTTTAACACATTAATACCCTTTTTGGGCTTCATATAATTCCTTCATTTACCTAATGATACTTTTTCAAAATACTAATAATATATTTTCATTATATATTTGTACTAATGTTTCTATAAGCAAATATGTCTCTCTTGAAACAATCATAACTTCAAGAAGTAGCATAATTATTGTATTTGAGAATTATAGACTTAGGAAGCCAACAAAATAATGTTTCTACACATCCTGATGTCCTATAACACTATTCATGCATTTTCTAACAAGATCTTGCTTCAAAACTAAACTATACCTTTTTAAAGTTTAAGAAAATTTTATGTTAAAAGACTATATTAACTCCATAAGCTTTGTTAACTAGACTAATATGTGGCTCAAGTCATTCACCTCATTTACTTAAATCAAGCCACCATGTTTAGTTTGAGTTTCTTCTAAAAGTTAAATTTTATTAATTAAATACTTGCTTGACCAATCTATAATAGTGAATTCTTGATAATTCCGTACTTTACAACCTTATTGGGTTAGATAACTACCACTAAGTTATTGTTTACTATACCATGTAAGTCCTCTAGAATTTTCCTTACCAACATTTTATGTTAACAACATAGAGTGGTCTACAAATTTATTCACACACAAAATACTTAAAGCCCAATTTATTCCCAGAGTTCCCTAGAGTTGCAACCTGGCTCTGATACCAAAATGTAATGCCCATAACCTACACATGGGCAAAAACACCACTAATAATTTTTTTTTTGAAAGCCAACTCTATCAAATCTGCTAACCAAGCCGAAGTAAGGTAGCTTGTTATATGCATTGAGAGATGAAGTTCATTTACCAATATCAATGACACAACGCTCAAGAAGGGGAAATGCGGTAGGGCATGCAAGTGTGTGGAGTACATGACAAACACCCTCTTATTGGTAACAAATTTACTAATCACCCTAGGTTGATTTATATATGAATAAATATTAGTTTAATTCCCATCTAGCCAAAATTCATTTGTTTGTGTCGGCCATAGACTTTTTGTTTGAGCCTACTCATCTTGGGAACATAGTCTATTAACATATGGGATATGATTAAATTAATCCCTTCTATAGAGATTTAATATTTCCATACTTTAAATATTGACTTACTTTACGAAACGTGTTTACCAAGTAAATAAGTTTCCTTAAAATTTTATTAATACTAGGCTAGAATTGATCCATACTAAAACTCCAATCTAAATATTGAATTCTTCTAAAACCATAAAGAAATTTGCACGAGTCAACTTCATTACTAATACAATATTTTATTAAATAATTAGCCATATTGACTTAGTCAGAATTATAAAACATCGTAAATGCTCAAATTTAATACCTATATTAAATACCCTTCCATATTCTATATTCATATTATCTCTTTTAAAAGAATGTTCAACTTACATAATTATGATATATATAAATAAAAATCTTAACTCCAAATATCAAGGAAAATACTAACTTAAGACTTAATGAATGGAAATAATTTAAACTACCTAATTCCCTAAACCTATTCTAAATCTTCATCTTAACTTTATCTTTAAGCTACCTACCTTCTAATCTCTTATTTTTTTCTTTTCTTAAAAACCACGTAGGCCCCTACATAAATTTTATTGTCTTTAACTTTTTCTTTTAAGATACCCAATTTACCTTACTTTCCCTTAAGCCTCTAAGCCACGTAATTCTCCCTTGAACTCTCTGATTTTCTTTCTCTTAGCTTTACTTGAATGTTTTGTATTTTTTTTTTTTTTTTCTCCACGTTCCTACTTAATGGACGTAAATGTTAAGGATCTTTTTTTTTATTCTTTTAGAATTTTCCATAGGTACTATGTCTTATAATGAAGATACAAAGATAAGCTAAAGTTACGTAACTTCCAACTACTCCTATTGAGAGTCAAAGAGAGATTCGGGTTTCTTTATTAAATCATTATATGCATAGTCTTGATTGTGTATAATAAAGTATTGGCAATTTATTTCAATTCATACCAGTAAGAGGACCAAGCTTATGGATGACCGACGTAAGAGTGACAGAGGGACTAGATCAAAAGTTCATTTTCCAAGCCATAAACTTGTGTAGGTATTAGGAAAATAAAACTCCAAAAGAGGTTTGTTGTTATTGAGAGTAGGAAACGTAAATGTCACGCAGCGGCAGAGCAGGGTTCACTGGCAAGGCCTGACAGAAAGTCATTCATTAGTCCCAAATTTCCAGATTATCCAGATTTAGCATTATATTTATTTCTTTGGTACTGCAACGCCCATAGACGCGTTTATCCACTAAAATCATGCTGCTAAAAAGTTGGACCAAACCATAAAATTGGGTGTCATGAAACTGCACTCGCTAAATCTCGGTTCAAGGGAATAGTTTTGTTGTGTGGTCAAGGTGAAGCATCTGTATGGACGGCCCTGCTGTCAGTGGCTATAAAGAAATCCTAGTTCTCTATGAAACACACAAGATAGGTTCCTCTCTCTTAACTAAAAACACGCATAACTATTGGATTCCAAGTTTAATGCTATAGTAGAAGGGAGTCTCCCAGGTCGTGCCTAACAACTACAACACGTGGAGTGAGGTGTGTGGTGGATGAGGATGCAGAGGGAGGCATATGGCGAATGAAGAAATGATACCAATATCAAAATGTCAGAGATGGTCTAAATATATATATTATACTAAGGTTCACTTAACCCAAATGTTAATGGCTGGCCAGTAGCCATGATGGCGAGTCTTTTTACACACTGAGTGTGCAACAAACTCATTCCTTTGTCTATTGAACATAAATGATATTGCTGCACAAAAATGACAATTCGATAGCTTATTTAGGTTTAACCCCACAGCGTACTATGCACACAAGTAAGCAGATGCTTGTTCATTTGCACTGCCCTTTGATGAGTAGAGGTAAGTTATAATTGGGCAACAACATGAATCTGGGCAACAGAGAGAAATGGTAGTAAGGTGGATTTGAGCGACTACAGACTTAGATAACTACTAGCAGTTATAATATTATTTTGTTGTTCAGATCATAAATGCTCTCGAGTTCTTTGTTACAGGGCCCGAAGTGGCTAACCAACAGCAGTCATGGCACCTATTGAGCTGGTACATACAACCAAACCTACGTAGGTATTTGTTTTCACTCTTTATTTTGTTCATTTCATTATTTTCCTGCCTGAACATGGTTGAGCTGCACTCATTTCCTACGCAGTCATAATGTGGTTGATTATTATCTATGTTTCCCCATGCAGTTGTTCCAAGTATGCGCATCCCATGATTTTTGTTGTTACTGTTGAGGTCTGCTCTGTGGCCTAGGTTTTAAACTCCTCAAGCTTAAATTTCCCTTAGTGTTTGGCATAAAACTTTTTGTTGAATATTTAACTATATAAACTGTTCATTGTTAAGTTCATTGTCAATCTGATAACTGCAAGAGTTGGTCATCTTAGGAACAAAATAATTTTATGTTTCCTTTCTTGTCGACGAGCACAACTAAATAAATTTTTTTTGAAGCCTGGCAGCTACAGTTATGAATTTGTTCTATTATGCATAGCTCAGACACTGCACTCTACCATGCATGAGCCAACAATGTGTTGCACAGGTCTACGAGCAGCAATATTTTTTTCTTTTTCTTTTTTTCTTTTTAAAGAATATATACTTTAAACAATACTCATTTATGAACCAGCGAACCCACCAGAATATTAAATTTTATTGCAGAGATAAACTATTAAAGCTCTTTCCTTTACATTCATAGTAAATAAATACTTGCACTAAAACAACACCTCTTTTCTTTTGAGAAATAAAAGACTGATATATTAATTTTTGCACAGAATAACAAAATCTTTGCCTAATTTTGTTTCTTATTTTCACAGCTCAAAGAAGTCACATAATACTTATGGTATGTAACACCCATTTTATTTTATTTATTTATTATTATTATTATTATTTTTCAGCAGTACAATATTTAAACGTTAAATATGTTAAGCTACAAATGGATTTTAACCCAAAATAAATAAATTATTGTTTAATAAAATATGAGTTAGATAAAATGCTTATTGATAAAGAAGTCACTTATTGTTTTCTTTCTTTATATATTTCTTTAATTTCAAAGCATAAGAAAAAAAGTGCAAATTCTATTAAGATGCATACCATTAACTAAGTCACCCGTGGATTTCTTTCTTAAAATAGAAACACTCACTTCATTTTCATACTAAACTAATATCAAAATAGAGTATTTTATTAGGCTTCCCATGAAATATGAATACTATGTCCTTCAAAGAAATAATGTAAATATACTTTTAACTCATTTAAATACAAACTATGTTTAAGGCCTATACTTTATACATTTGCATTTTCTTAGAGAAATACAACAATAGCTTTCACTTAAACTTTCCACATATTTTGAAATGCTTGTAAAACCTTAAAATAACACAGTGTGTTATCTCAAAAAAAATGATCCCATAGAATATCATCCTTTCTTTTTGCATTAGATACAAATTTTATACTTAGAGTTCCTATATTACAAAATAAATACTTAAAAATACAATTGAACCATTTTTCAAGAATAAAACTTGCAATATTACAAATATCATTGAAAAGAGTGAAGAGCATAATGATTCACATGACAAGGAGCATATGCTTGCTCTTTTCATTTAAAAGATACACTAACCTCCAATAGACAGTACATAAGAACGAAATTACAACACACAAATAACTAATGCTTGCTCTCCACCCTACCGTAATGGCGTCATGGAGCCTCGTGGGCTCTAGCCATACCCCCGAGCAAGAAATACATTATACACCATTGTAATTCAATGGTGAGAGCTTAGTGCTATAAAAAGCTTGCTCATTATACAACACATTACTCTAATATATCCCTTAAACAATCTTACTTATGATTCAATGCATAGATCAAGCTATCTCTACCAATGCTAAGAATAAGAAATGGAAAAAGACTTATCTTTCTACAAGCTGCTTTCTTTTGAGCTCCTATTCTTCCATCCTTGACTCTCTCCTTCTTTTCTTCACTTCACAAGTTCTCCAAAAGTAGAAGTGGGCAATGCCCAAATCTTCCATCTTCTTGAGATATATAGGAATCCTCCAAACCTACACTCTTTCCCACAAGTGCTCACACATGTGTGAGTCTTGTGCCTATTCCAAGAACTTTTGGGGAGTGGGAAGTTGAGAGTGACAAGTCACTTTTTCCCAAGCCCCAACACTTTTTGAGTTCGCCACATTCATGAATGTGGACTTTTGAGGGGTCTTTTCACACTCCAAGGACAAGTTCACATGTCAAAAAGGTTCCAAACCCATAGGTATAGGTCCTAGGGGTCTATTCTTGTTCAAAAACCAAGGAAATTGACTCAATAATCCTTTTTTAAAACCCACAAAAGAATCCATACGAGTTTTGATCTTGACCAAGGGTTCCAACCCCAACCAAACTCTCATCACATGACCTACAATTGGATTCTACTCAAACATGATCACCCAATCAATAATCAAACCTCAAACCCTTCCAAGTCAAATAGGGCTACACTTAGAACTTCCCAAGATGTATCTGATATGATTTTGATATTTATCCAACCTCCTATTTGCATATTTGATTCCTTTAACGTTAATCCCACATTGACTCACTTAATTTCCTGCACAACATAATTAAGCACAGTTAGATATAATAATAACCACATTAATTGCAAACCAAATCTTTGTAACTTTATTCATGAACCATTTACATAGCTAATTACTCTTTCAATGCAATACGACACAACAATTATCTTATTTCAAATTCATCTTATAAGTTTGAATCTCATACCATAATTCGCATGCCCATACATCTTTATTAAGTAAAATAACAATGATATAACATAACATAAAACTATAAGGTTACTGTTAGACAATTCATATCGCTTGCAATATATCTAACCATCTATTTAGGAGGAATATATAACACTTTAAGATTGTATTAGTCACATGCAAAGAGAGGCTCGATGTACTTTCTTTGTAAAAGTGGGCTAGTCCACTTGCCTTTTCTATGGTAGGTGTATTGGATCTCTGATATGGTCCAAAGGGGTAGGTATTGGTTATGATATATGTTATGTAATAGGGAAAAGGGTATCTTAATCCACAATTTTTATGATAGTTTTTTTGGAAGGTCTTTGAGAAAAGTCCCTAAAACTAGGTTTGCACTATTACTAGGTTATAAGGGTGAAAGTGGGAAATCCTACTTTTGATTGATTTCAAACTTTTAGAGTTGTTTGGATTGGTCTAATAGATCCATTTAATCATGTTAGATGCCTCTTGAAGGGAAGTTGACACTTTGAGTGAGTTTGGGCCTCCTAGGTTTGCATCAATTTTGGGGATTCTTTAAAACATTCAAAAATGGAATGCAAATGAGGGATAGGATACCCTCACAAGTTGTAAAGAGATAGAAGAATGATATAACTTTTATGGTAGATAAGGAAAATTGCTACATGGAGGTAATTGAGAAAATAACTTCATGCATAACAAAGTTTCCTTGTGAGGTCTCTAGTCCTGACAAGATTCCATATGTTGACATCATTCTCAGCAAACCTAGGGATCTCACTATTGAAAGGTCTGGAAAGTATGATGAGATAACAAACAAGATGATTAAAAAAACTATAGAGGAAATGGTGGAGAAAATGAAGACAAAGTTGGAAAATATGTGTGGAACTCTTGAGGGTCTTGCAATTTGACCATAAGCTCCTACCACCACTCCACAAACTCCACAAGGAACAATAAGGAAAATTAGGTATACCTCTATCACTACTACTCCTAAAACTTCCAAACCTACCCAACCACCTCCTAGCAGAAAGAGGTTTTCTACTTTGATACCAATGTAAACTAATACTATAGAGAGGAAGAAACCAAGATCTAAGTAGTAGGAAAAAAGGGAAAAGATTAATCTTGTGAATGTGGATGATAATGACGTTTAAGAAAAGGAGGAGAAGAAGAAGAAATATCCTTGTATAAAAAGGAAAAGAAAGGAGATTATTGACAAAAATACTATGAAGACTCCTTCGGTCAAATATGAACCTCTAGATTTTGGTGAAATCTTTAATGAAATTGTTAAATATAGTTTATTAAATAATACAATGGAACTACATCTATATTTTACTTTGGAGTACAAGAAGACAATTGAAAAAATAATCATTAAATTTATGTTGAAGCAAAAAAACCCTTTTGTGACATTGTGGACAAAGATCTAGATAGCCTAGTTAAGGCTTTCAGACAAAGAAGAGAATATTTCATTAAGACTAATCAAGAGCTGAAACTGCAAGCAACTGATGAGGTTGGGATTCTTTTTTATTAGGAAGAGAAAAATAAGTTAGTTCAGAGACAAGCTAAGGAGCTCCACACCAAGAGAATAATGGATCTTTTGATGTGCACGGATGAAGACATAAAAAGGAACATTTGGAGTGAAATAGAAGATGCTATAAATAAAATAATTGGTGAAGTACAAAGTGAAGTTGATGTTGGGGTATGTGTAGGATCATGATGGGCCAAAAAAGTGGCGATATGATGGGTATGTGTAGGGTATGTGGCTGATGAATTTTTTTATACCCAAAATTGATGAAACAAGAAGGTTTTTTAAAGGAAATTCCTAGTTTTCCACCAATATAAACTATGCTTTACTTTGAATTTAATTAATAATTATTATTCATTTTCTATTTGAATTACGACTAAAGTCCTGATTGATAGGCTGACTGAAAAGCATCTATAGCTTTCAAATGGTATCACATTTTTTGAATCCAAAACATGTGTCATTCTATGCTTTGCATACTATAGGGTTAAAAAAATTAATTTCATGAAGTTTTGACCAAGAAAATTAAACATACGAAGTTTTTATATTTTAAAAAAGTTGTAAGAAAATTCAGAACTAATTATTTACATGGACAAAATTACAAAAAGTGATCATTTGGACATGAGTTGTTCATTTATATCTAAAATCTTATAAAAAATATTATCATTTTACTATGAAGGTGTATTTATGTATAACTAATTCTTATTTTTTTCTTGAAATTTAAGTACTACTCCATTGAAATTTCAAATTTTCACCAACAGTTTTTTTTTTTTTAAAACCTAGTAGTTTAGAAACCATTCAATTTTCTATGATCATTCTCATATATTTTGAAATAATATAGATAACTTATTCATTTTTTATGGCAAGTTGCCTAACTCGATTTTTAATTTTTTTTTCCACTTAAGGCCTTTTTTTCCATGATGATCCTGCACATACCCGTTGGTCATCTATAAATTACAAACTACATAATAAAAATCTTGAGAAATAAACTAATTATTAAGAAGCATGTTCTCTTATTCTTCAAAAATTTTCTATAAAAAATCTTCATATTTCTTTAATGCGACCTAAACTTCTATGTCATTTATCCCCAATGTATAACTGGACACATTAAGCACCCATGTGATGAAGTCCTCTATGCTAACACACACTTTTTTATGTTTATCCAATCTTACTTTTAAATCATCTAAAATCACTTGGAAATCCACTAACTTATCAATTGAAGCTAAAGAGAAAGCTTCTGACTCACTCATTATCATCAAGTATTTGGTATGGAATTTCCCCAATCTTGATGGTGAGATATGATCCTTTATCAATGCTTTTCTCAAGGGCTTCCTAAAAATATTTAATCAATTAATTAATGACATATCTTCTATGTTTCATTGCTTCTCAATATTTAATGAACCTCTTTCTTGTGGGGATCACCTTGTTTTCAACCAAAACTTCTATCTTGAAATCTCTTAACTTGGTCTAAGACTCAAGATCCTTTTCTACTTACTGCAAATTCTAAGATAACATATCAATATTTTGATTCAATTTTGATTTGGTATTATCCATATGGTTGATCAAATCAATGGAAAACTTCAACATTTGAGTGCCTTATCCAATTATCCTATCTATCCATGCACTAACAACCTTGCCTTGTGGTCCAATACTTTCATCCTTTTGGATTGCAACATCATCCACACTTGTGGTAATAGGTTCAATGGACTCAAAAGATTGAGTTATCTTTCATATTATGGAAGTGAGTTGTTTGACCTTAATCTTTAGTTGATCCTTGATAATTTTATCCCTATCATATTTCTCAATCAAAGAAGCCATTACTACTTTCAAATCCTCCTTCAAAATTTCATGTGCTTGCTTTTCTAGTTCAATCCTTGTAATGACATAGTCAGAACCTTCAAATTCTTCAACAATTTTATTGGATGGAGGTTGTGCTACTTTGTCATATTTATTACCTAACTTTTCAATGAGTACCCTAGAAATTTTCTTGGCCTTCCTTGTTTTTTTGGTCTTTGTAGGAAAAATTTGGTCAAAATCATTGTCAAGGGAGACAGCTTGCTTCTTCCTCTTATGTGTTTATGATGTCAACCAAGGAGAAAGAGTGGAAGAAAACCCTTGAGCTCTTATTACTAGAGTTTGTGAGCATGGGGTTGGACCTATGATAGTGGTGGTTAGAATTGGTGGAGTTTGGGTCAAAACTACAATTGAGATCTCCACACTTGACACCTTAGATGCAAATATATTCATCAACTTATCAAAATTTGTTTGGGTGAATGTGTCAAGAATAGGTGAAGTCACATTAGAAAAAATTGGTAGTGAGTGTTTGTTATTTTTTATGAACCAAACTTAATCTTACAATTTTCCTATGAACTTTCCTGAATTCAATTATTAGTAAAAGGAAGGATTGGCGAACACATGGGAGATTTAATATGTAACCTTTTCTCCCCTACACTTTGGGCTCTCTAAAACCTGGGAGGGTAATCCCCAACAAGGTTTGAAAATATCAGTGTGTCTTGGTATTAAACACAAAGTAAACAAATTATTCTCCTTAAATGTTTAATAGACACAATACCCTAAAGGTTTGGTTGACCTTCATGGAAGTGTCTAACTCAAACAAGAGAAAATGTAATTCCTTAAATTTCATACAAACCCACAATAAGATTGATAAATAAATTGATTTAAATTTTGTGATTAGTTGTTGAATTGGTCACCACAATTGCAACATAATTACTTTACTCAAACTAGTGCCATATTCTTGGAATGGAGCCAGACCCAATACCCACATAATTAGATAATAATTTTTAAATATTATAAAACTCAAAGCCTTGAAAACGTTGCATTACAGTATTTCCAATTATCATCTCCACCATTTACTTCTTACTAGCATCCTCATACATGGCTTATTTCAAACCTACTATAGTATTCAATCATTTAAACCCATTCATTGAACTAATAAGCAAGAATAAAACAATTATTAAAATTAGATATTGATTATGATTTCACCAGATCAGAATTATATAGATAACTAGAGACTTTATACCCAATGTATTTATCATCAATATATCCAACATCCCAAAACATACTACTGAGAGTTTGTATTCTCTTTATCTCTCCTGTAGCTCCCTTCCAAGAAAAAACCCACCCAATCAATCAATCAAACTTTGAAACTTTATAAGAGGAGTACAAGAATCAAAGTTGAATTAAACATTTTATTTACCTTTATTTTAAAATAAACTTCCCATTAATGTGAAATATCTCAAAGAAGCAAGCAATCATTTGTAGAATAGGGAAAGCAAAAAGTAAAACCCAAAACCATTAGATGGCAAGTCCCAATTAGTTTTCTCTAAAAAGGTGTCATTGTCACAACATTCAAAACATGTAATGCCCTAAATTTGCTAATCAAAATACAGTTAAGGACAAAACACAAATATCAAATTTAATTCAAAAACACTTGCAAAACTCACAAAGATACTACCAAAAAAGGCGCTACAAAGAGGCATACGACATCTGACCAACTATAAATTAATATATTTAGTCGGATAACTAGATTGCTTATGCAGTCCTAAAAGGGTTTTCAAAAGGGGACATGGAAATTAAATCATCAAAATAGACTTAATTATTCTAGCCAACACATTCATAGACTAAATGCACAATCAAGTCATAAGCTAAGCAATTACATTATACCAATAATAACTCAAGGTATTAAATAAAAAAAACAAACCCTAAGGGCCAGACCTAATTCCTCGGGGGCTCGTCTCTGATGGCCTTGCCTACGTATATACTTCGCAGAGGAACCGTAGTTCGACACTTGAATTCAACCATCCCACACTTGTGGCTGACAAAGGGTAAATCTTCAAGGTTCATAAGATACTTTGACCTCAGTTTTAATCACAAACAACTAACACTACTCCACACTATTAAAGATACCCCAACAATGATAGAGATAATAATTTAAAGGAGGAATCCCTAATCATTAGGACCATGTTATGATTGATAGACTATCACTAACGGATAATTTTCTAATTGAATCACTATCATATCCATACCTTAAGCACTATTTTATTATGGAAAATATCAAGGGAATCTCAAAGTTCACGCCACTCATACAATACTAGTCAAGTATAGGTAACTTGTGTTGCCTCAAAAGTAGACTAAATTTAATTGATTATGTCAGTAGATATTAATGTCCTAAACATAATTATTAGATTAACATGCATTCACCCATACATACTTAATTCATACAAAATAAACAACAACCAACATTTTAGTGAAAGGTATATAATTTTATTCTATCAAAATTAAACAAACTATAAGAACATATAATTATCAATCAATAAAATTAGAACTATATATAATGGTATTATCCTATATAATAATATACATTTTATCTCCATTAATTATTATTTAATAATATCATACACTACCCTTGGAGTAAAAGAAATGAGAGCCTTAGGAAAAGGAGCTATAGACTAACCTGGAAAAAAAATTAGAGCTAAAAATATTATCATCTTACTTGAAGTAATAAGAACCAAAAAGAGACCATTGAATATGAAGTATTAGAGCAAAATAAGAGTCCACCCCCTCAACAAATTGTCTCCTAAGCTCTTTCAATACTAAGGTAAGTTCTTTCTTTTCTTCTCTCTCTCTTTTTTTTTTCTTACCAATTATATATGACACAATGTGAAAAAGACATATGAATAGAGGGTAAGTCGACTATTGTTTTGATAGCTTCTTCATTATTGTACAGCGAATAAAACCCATCTGCACGCAACGAACTCAAAAAAATAATCCCCATGAAAACGCAAGGTTACTAGATAGGGAAATTTGGTAAATATTGAACGAAAGATCTGCCTTGACATTTGCATAGGCAAAATGTGGGAGCATAGACAAGACACACGAACTATGTAATAACCAAAATTTATGCTAGGGAAAAAAAAACATAGCTAACAATTTTTATTTTATATTATTTTATTTTTGTATTAAGAGAAAGATGACACAAACATTCCCTAAAAGTTTTACCATGTTTTACTAAGTTCACACCTACTTCTCTGTGCAAGCCTAAGGTCGGGCGTTGATAACAACATTACCTCTAACCCAAATAACGTCTTTAAATAAACCTATGGTGATGATTAAGATTAATGTTGTCCCCAATATTAGTAATGCTAAACATATATTTATATTAATAACTATCATGGGAACTAAGATTCTACTATCCAATTCAAAACTCATAATGGTTCATTCATTAATCATATCGTCACTTGACATTGTACAAGTACTACTCTTAATGTTTCCACCATCATCATTACCATGTTTATTATTGACACCTTCAAGATTACCAATAAGATAATTTTTAATATTAACATTCTACTAAACCCAAAGAGTGAGATAAAGTATTATTGTTTCATTTACTTGTTTACATGCCAACTATTTGAGTTTGTTTACCCACTTATATATATATATATATATATATTCTATTTATCTCAAAGAGTAATTTAAAATAATAATAATGATCATCTCTTATAATAAATTAATTCATATATTTATATATTTACTTTAAAGAGAGAATATCCTTTTTCTTTTATTTAAAAGGAATGGAATAAATGCCTAATTAAATACTTAACTTTACCCTCTTTTATTTTTGTTATTTTTTTAATTTCTTTACATACTCCTATTTTAAATTTAACATGGCCTTTGTCTAGAAAGTGGGGGTATATTATTTTCCCCTTAAATAAGGAGATCTTTTAGTTAATATATTGATTCATCTACCTAAATTACATAATACTATCTTCCCTCAAAAATAAAAAAATAAAAGAAGAAGAATCGAATAAAGAGAAATTTTCCTCTCTTTTTAAAGAATCTGTAATAAAACTAATCTTTACCTCTATGTTTAGTTTTGGTTTCATTTATTAGAAGCCCCTTAAAGAATATGGGGATATTCCCCTTCTCCTTTATTGAGGGAAAAAGAAATATAATCAAACATTTCCATGAAGACTTCTAAATGTAAGGATGAATATTCATGAGGGGACAGATGGATAAAAGGAAGACCGTGTGAATACCATTCACCAACGTTTTTAGTAAAACAAACAATATATAGGGAAATTTTTGGGTAACGATAATAAAATAGTGTTATGCATTTTGCACTACTGGGAGGCAAGGTTACTATGCACGATTTGATAGAACTAAAGATCTGCAAATTCATAATTTATAATAGATCCTGCTAATTACCAGGGGTGGAGATGCTCTATTTGTGACAATTCCTTCTAGAGTGAGTGTCCATCGTAGGTTTTCTAAATAGACAAAGACTCAGAGCTGATTAGTGATCCTAAGCGCTACAAATTTAAGTGATTGCTTCAGCAGAGCTGAAAATTGATATATTAAAAGAAACTGCAAGTATTGACGCCTTTGTCAATAAATCTCATACAAAGTTCAACTAACATTACTCAAGACAAGACAAGGACTGTAAAAATTGAATTCACCTTGTGGACTAAGAAATCAATGTATCAAATATTTGTGAAGAATTAAAAGCTGCTTGCATGTTTAATTCCAACCCTTGTGGTGATTAACAATGTGTCAGTTATATGAGAAGAGCTACCTGTAGCCTAGGTAGTTAAAAAGCAGCCTCCACAGTGTTCAAGAAGTTAATGATCTTAGGAAGGGGCATAGACATTCCCTGAAACTAACGGAAACATAGGTAAAACTCATGAATCACTTTTAAAAGTACTTCAAAACTGCTTAAACATGAATAATAATTATCGCTGGAAGAATACCAGAAAAAAAACATTCGAAACTTTCATGTGAATGTAATTGGCAGGAGTAAAGACAAGCATAGTATGTAACATATGAAAATTACCTAATAATAAGGGATGTCATTAATGCGCATGACACAAATTTAAAACATAAAATTTCTTCAAAGAAACTCATAAATAAAAAAAAATGGGGGTGTTAACAACTTATATGTTATGAAGAAAGGGGTTTACATTAAAGGCGACGCACAATGTCGTAAGGACATCCTTCACATTTTGTATTTACTGCTGCTTATCACTCTTTTTGTTTTGTCATTAACAGACTCATCAAACTCACGTAGAACAATAATAGGAAGGTTTAATAATGCAGACAATAATTTGAAATACTGAACGATGAGGGCACATACAATTATTCTAGCTGAATTTTAAAGCCGATTTTGGAACTTCCAAGACAATACGCTAAAGATTTTGGGAAATATTAAAGAGAGAAACTAATTAAAGCTTTCCATTGTACAAAACATATTAACAACAGTTTGAGGAAGAAAAGATCGCATTATCTGTAATACTCAAGAATCCTCACTGAAAAGTTAAATTTTGCAATTTTATTTATTACCGCTTGTTCATGACTCTTTTTCCAGTGAAGCTCTACCATGGGGCTATGTAAACCAAGATTGAAGCTTTACATTTATACCTAGAATATTAAAATTAGTACAACGAACTATACCTGGAATAAGAGAGGAGGATAACGCTCTTTTCTTTTCTGAATTGTTCATCTTTATCAAAGTCTAGTCTGAGTGTGCTGATCGAACGGGATTGGGAGGAGCAGTGGCTGGTGTATTTGTTCCTTACTCCCTAAACTATTTCCTCCGGCAGTGCGACATCCCTCCAAGCATAAATTTACACTTACCTTTTTGTTCCTTGCCTCTCTTTTCTAGTCCTCTGTAATATGCTAACTCCCCATCTTTATGAATACCCACAACAGCAAAACGGAAAGACTTCTCATGATAAGCAAGTAGTGGAGGAAGCAAGAAGACCTCGAGGCTAAGTAATAGGCAGAGAAGGAGGAGCCTCCCCTCATGCACCCCTTACCTTTCTATTATGTGCAATTGTTCAACATGACACCCCTGCCCCATCTTGGGCGGTGGGTAGTTGCCATCCTTCCTTCCCCTCCACACTGTTCACTCCTTTTTTTTTAACTTGTTTTCGCCTTTCTTTATTTTTACTTTTTTTTGACACCACCACCATCCCTCTTGATTAGGCGTAGTAGAGATGGCGTAAGGAGGTGATCAACATTTATTTCTTCCTGTCATGCCTTCAGCTCGACTGCAGAGCAACTTTAATACCCCACCAAACTACACCGCCTTCCTCATGTTTTCTCCCTAATCTCCCTTATTTAAATTTCACCTATCTCTAGAAGTGTAGCACCTCAGATGTTGGTAGTTGCATGCATTAAATATAATTAATTTCAGTCCATTCTCCATTGTCCAAAGCTGCCATTTCATTAACTCTTACAGCTCTTGAACCTTTCCAAGGGTTGTGATTAGGTGAAATTAATGGCAGATTGGTGTGAAACTAGATCCGTTGGCGCCACAACTCATTATAACGTACTTATAAACTTGAGCACACCTCTCTATACATTCTTAGATATGTTACTAAACTACTTACGAATCATACATTTCAAATCCTCTTTCCTTTCTACATTTCCTTCCATCGAGACATTTTGATCCTTCTAAATATCTAATATATTACCTTCCTTCAGCAACAATTCTCATTATAATTTATTGAAGGTAGGCACAAGATAATTGCCATAACACTAGAGAATGCTGCCCTAAAATCCATATGGTTGCTAGCTTCCTAAACAAGAGGAAACATTATTTAGATTGTAATTTTTTTTCCATACCATCCTTGATG
>VDFB02148887.1:0-22373 GCA_007258455.2 Sequoia sempervirens | reverse complement strand
ACATCAAATTTCACAAGCACCCAATGAACATTGAATTTTACATATTTTGTTGGACAGTTTCGTCGTATTTTGTAGTCAAATGTATTAATGACATGAAGCAAAAAAAAATCTCCTAGGCACCTTTGCAATACATAGTTCACACACTGGTGAAGAGAATTTCTATATAATGATCCAACATACCAAATTATGAATACAACAACTCTATAAACTTCTGATCAATATATCTAAAATGCATAGACATATCTTCAATGTAGAAGAAATGTGAAGTAACATCAAAACAAAACTCTGCAACCCAGAGCAACACTACAACCCACTATTTCCTAATTCTATCAAATTTTCTCAAAAGGAATTGGAAACCAAGCACCAAAGTGTTGGTATGTGGTGACTGATCATACAAATATTGTACACTCTTTATGTATCATCATTGGGGTTCCCATTAACATGTCAAGGTTTTCCCATTAACACGTCAAGGCATCAATAATCAATTTTTTAACCAACAAATGAAAAATGACTTTGTAAAACCCTAATTCTAGAAGCTTCCAAAAAGCTTGTTATAAGCACTTGGGATGTATGTTGTAGTATGGTGTTCATGAGATTGTAATCTATTTTGCACTAGATAATAAAAATATTGGATGGCTGAGTTTTTGTGGATGTAGCCCATATTTGGTGAACCACACTAAATTATGTGTTGATCTATTATGTGTTATTATTCATTGTTATTTCTAAGTTATTTAATCTACTAATACATGTTAATGTTTATTGCTCCAATTCACTTGAACCCTGACAATTGGTATAATATTTGCATGTATTTTAGTTTACTGGTAGGAAACCTGTAGTTTTGAGTGGGAGTAATGGAAGAAGGTAAATTCAAGGTTGAGAAGTTCAAAGGCCAGAATTATCAATTATAGAAGATGCGGATGAAAGATTATTTGTATCAAAATGATCTATGATGGCCATTGAAAGGAAAAGTACAGAAAGATGCTACAATGTTAGATAGAGAATCGGATATAATGGATAGAAACACATTAGGAAACATTCGGTTGTGCCTAGCACCATCTATCATGTTCAATATAATAGTGGAAAAGACAATAGAGGATCTGAAGGAAGCTTTGGCTAAACTGTATGAATATCCTTAACCCTAAAATAAGGTATTTCTCATGAAGCATTTATTTAATTTGAAAATAATTGAAGGTTGATCTATGAGATATCATTTAAATGAGTTTAATACAATTACTAATTAGTTAACCTCTATAAAAGTTAATTTTGATGAAGAGGTGAGGGATCTCTTGGTTTTTTATTCTTTTCGAGAAAGATGCAATAGCTTGGTAATGGCTATAAGTAAATTTGTCTCTAGTTCAAATACATTGAAATTTTGATGATCATTGTTATTTTATCTCAATGAGGAAATGTATGAAAGTTAGTATTTCTAGTATCAGAAATGTTTTGATCAGAGAGAACAATAGAAGTACAGTTAGAGAGAGGAAAAATGCCAAAATCGTGTCACAAGGAAGCTAAAGAAAGGAAAATCTAAACCAAAGGAAGAATGGATTGGTGGCACTATAGAAAGCCATGACACTTAAAGAAGGATTTTGTCCTCAAAGGGTGAACAAGGAGAAAGAAAATGATGAAAATAAGGTGGTGCTTGTAATGTTATATATATTACTATTTAATTATTTGTTTAGATAATGCTAATGATCTTGGGTAATATTCATGGATTCATTTCATGTGACATCCCATTGGAAATATTTTGTAGATTATTGCTGATACAGATTTTATATGATATTTGGTGATGATCAACCCCCATGCATTGTTGAAATGAAAACATAAAATAAAGTTGCGTAATGAAATGAATGGTTGCTATAGGAGGTAAGGCATAATTCCAAATTTTAGAAGGAATTTGAGTTTTCTGCAAGACAACTAGGTAGTGAAGGCTGAGAGTTACCTTTTCAGAAAAGTTGGAAGGTCACTAAAGGCATTAGTAGTAGCTACGTGGAAAGGTGAGGCCAGATTTTCTTGGCCTGTGTATTGACAATACTTATTTTATCTTAACTACTCCAAAAATAGTTGCTACTGAGATAGATATAGCACTTGCTACTAGGATAGAAACAAAATTGTGGCACCATAGACTTGGGCACGTGAATGAGAAAGGGATGAAGATCCTTTAGTCCAGAAATTTTCTATCAGGTGTGAAGAAGATTGACTTGGAGTTCTATGAAAATTGTGTTTATGGAAAATAGAAAAGAGTTTGATTTCTAAAATTTAGGAAAGAGAAGAAGAGTGAGAAATTAGATCTTGTGCATTCAAATGTATGGGGACCAACTTAGGTATCTTCTCTTGACATAGCTCTCACTATTATGTTACTTTTCTTGATGATGCAACTAGGAAAACACAGGTGTATTTTGTAATTTATAAAAATTAAAAGTATTTGAAACATTTAAAAAGTGGAAATATTTGGTTGAGAATGAGATAGGAAAAAAGTTGAAGCGTCTCAGATCTAATAATGGAAGCGAGTATTGCAGCAAAGAATTTGAAAACTATTGTTCATTCAATGGAATAAATAGGCAGAAAATGGTTCTTAGAACCCCACAAGAAAATGGTTTGTCTGAGAGGATGAATTGGACCATTATGGAGCATGCAAGGATCATGAGATTGTGTGATGGACTACCATTACAATTTTGGGTACATGTTGTACATACTGCTATTTGTTTAATAAACAAGGGACCTCTGAATCCTTTGGATGGTGGCATTTTAGAGGAGGAATGGATGGGTAAAAATGTAAACTATTGATTTCTAAAAACTTTTTTTTGTGAAGCTTTTTTCCATGTTGATATTGAAAATATAACCAAGCTTCAATCTAAGTCAAAAAAATGTACCTTCATTGGATATGGAGTAGATGAAATTGGTTATCAGTTATGGGATTATGAAAATCATATAATCATTGGGAGCATAGATGTTATATTAAATGACAAGGTCATGTATAAGGATCAACTACAGGAAAAGAAGCATGAGCAGGCCAAGAAAAAGAATATGTGGTGTTGGATGAGATTCCATAAAATAAAATGTTGGTGGTACCTGATGCTTAACAACAAAAAGTTATCCCACGGACTCCTACAAGTGTTAGAAATTCTACAAGGATAACTGGACCTCCAAAAATATTTTCTCCATCATTATTGTTGTTACCAAGATTACACCTGTGATGTTAAGCTGAGAGCTCAATAATTTGATGAAACACGTGATGATTTCCATCCCTGTGGGTTTCCTAAAATGGAAATCAACCTCCAGAGAAAGCTCGTTCTCCTATTATGCCTCCTAAAAACTAACTTTGATGGGAAAAAGGTTAGAAGGATTGCATTGAATTAAAAAGTATCTTAGGAGGAGGTGATGCACCAAAGCTAACTAAGATCTACAACTTAAATTACTCACGAAACCTTTCAACGAATAGATTTGAATTTTTCACAACCTAACTAAACATGTGATGCATAAATATTATTTTAGAAATGGGTGAATCTAATGCTTGCTTGAAGGAAAACAACTAGTTTTCACAACTACAAGATATCAAAATCAACTAACTCAATCCAAGAGTTGCAATGATCATATATCTCCTTACACTAAATGCTAATTGAATGAGACAAAATAAAGGATTTCATAGATAAATCACAAAAAATTTATCAAATCATTCATTCATCACATAATACAAGAAGTGCTAGGAACAAAAATGCTACTACTTTTATTGGAAAAATAAAGCAATATTGTTGTTGTAAACTCAGAAAATGAGAAACAGGTCTGCCAATAAGCATGAGAAAGAAAAAAATGGCTTTCAATACATGCCAAAAGGAAGAAAGAACTAACTGAGAAAAGAAGGAAGAAATAAGACTTATAGAAAGAGGTCTTCAGAGAACTAAAGAAAAATTCATTGTACCTCTTTGAAGTGATCTCAAACTGATTGTTTCCACCTTGTTTCTACTTCAAATTTACATGATGAATGGCTTGGGATAAAATTTTCTTGAAAACCATTCAAAATAGGGTTGAGATTTGATACAAACTAAAGTTTGATTATTGAAACAAAATCTCAACTGTATTCCAACCCATGAAGGGATTCTAACTGCATCTTAAACTAATGCAAACTCTCTCAAACCTCCTTCTTTTTAGGCCTTGATTTGATTGCATTATTCCCTAACTAATTGATTTAATCTCAACTTCATGGTTTTTTTGTTTGCATTCATCTATAGGGCTATTACAGATTGGTGAAGTTTTCTCAAAAATTGCAAATTGGGTTCTCATGAAATTTAGTGGGTTTCTTCACTTCACTCTTTTCTAATTACTATCCAAAAATCAAGAAAAACCAAGTTCAGAGCTTTCAAGATATGACTGAAACACAACAATGGTTGCACCCTTTTACATGATGATCTCCATGTTCCTCTCAAACTAAAAAAAGTTTGTTGATCTCTCTGTTTTATCCCTCTTATTGAGCATTGATGCCTTAGATCATGTATGAACCAACTTATACAACCTTATTTAAAATAAAGAAATATCATATTTATGCCATGGGGGAGAGATAAATTATAGAGAAGTATATCTTACTTAGGGTTTTATTTTGCAAAAATGAAGCTCCAACTTGAGTTAAACCATGGTACTCTTTCTTTGAATGCCTTTTTCAATGTGAACTTTACATGTATGAAAGCATGAACTTGAGAAATACCCTCTATTTTCCTACCATTTAAAATAAAGATATATTTTACTTTATCAAACAATAAAATACAACCTTGGTGTAAAATGAAAAATCCTTATTTAATTCATTTGTAAAATAAATCTTAATTTAAGGCATTAAATACTCAAGAGGCTCCTATTAGGTCTTGACCCTTTTAAATAAATAATAACTTTCATAAAAGCTATGGATTATAATTTTGCCAATAGCCTGTGGTTAGACATTTTAATAACAATATTGGATAAAATGTGAAAATTTTGGCAACATTATAGCAACCTATCAAGGGTATTTTCCTACTAAACAATGAATAACTAGTTTCCTTGCCTATCCATTAGGTATAGGAGTCAATATCTGGGCTTGGGAAACTCAAATTCATACCTTGACTCAGTTGTTAGAAACATTGAACAACATCAAATACCTACTAAACTAAAAAGAAAACTAAAAGATTTGCATCAACACTTAGAGGAAGGGAAAGATTAAATGGAAACCTACTCTACCCTATCCTAACCAAGAATGAAATTTTCTCCAACAAATCCATTCACTGGTTTTGAAAAATAACACGATCCTTTTCTTCCCAACTTAGGATGTATTACATGTTAATGAACAAATGAAATGAGATTAAGCATGACTGGAAATATGTAACGCCCAGCCAGGGAACCCAAAGTAGAATGCAAAAAGTAACAAATTAACCAATTTTTTTTTTTTTTAAAAGAATTCAATAACAACATAAGTACAAAGTGAACAACTACACATATGTCCTTAGGATTCCATGAAAACACTACATTAAAATTCTAATGAAAGAATATCACATCCTTAAACCAAAGATATAATACATAATGATAGATCTATGACAATGTATGATCCAATTACATATTTGTAATGAAGTTTAATTACATGTTCAAGATACATCAAGTGAGGTTGTGACAAATCTTGAATGTTCATCAATTTCATGTGTAATACAATAAAGTCTCAAATAACTATCAAGATAGTATACAATATGAATGAAGATCATGTACAACTATCAATCTCATTCACGAGCACGCTCAGTGTCCAAATCCATGAACAAAGTGAATCTAGGAACCTATCAAGAACAATCTCATCTTGAGCTACATAACGTATAAGGGGACCCAATTGAGGATAGAGCACATTCCTCCCAACAACGTGGTACCCTAAGGTCCATTCTCCTGAGCTAGGAGATAATATCAGGTCCACAAGTTAACCAAACATACAAGAGAATATAACATAACATGACATGGTTGAAAATCTCATAACGACATGATAGTATCTAAATCAAATGATCACTAACAATCTCCCAAAGGAAACAAAAAAATCAAAGGTGACTCTACACAAGAGTGCACAAAACATGTATAAGGATAAGAGTGTCATCACATAGTTGTTCTAGGTTACCCTGGTGAATCTTCCTAGATTACTAACCCTCATATTGAGTTACCCTTACAATCTCTACCAATTCCCATCCCCTAAATAAACTCATGTGGAACCAAAACACTTTTTGAGAAGACAAAGTGAATGACTATGCCATTAGAGGCCATCTAAACCTACCTTTAATCTATATAATCACTAAGGCACTAGGTGAGGCAATCCAATTAGCTGAATTAATTAATGAACACCACTCAACCCCAAGTACATTTCTTAAGGTTTGCACTTAATTATAAACTTCTGATAGGTTACCTTGGCTACCATTTTGAGTTTTGTTCCCTATCGAAAGCCACTCTTCCTAATAACATGACTCCATAAAAATTACAAAGGATGGCCCTCATGCACATTATAGAAAACCAAGAATGTTCACATTTCAATCATGGCATAAACCATATAACCTCCATAATACCACGCAGGTAACAACATATTGTGCAAGGCTAAGTCCCCTATTAAATCATTGAAATAGAACAAAGAAGTACAAGCAATAAAATCTTTACAGAACAAGTTTCGTTCCTAGCCTCTAGAAGACTAAAAAACTCCATAATACAAATCAATTATACTTTACTTGATAATTTTTAATAATCAATTCCACAAAGGTTTTTCTTTAACACTAATCATTACTAAAAGAATAGTTCAAGTGTAACTTTGTTAATTCACAATTCAAATGCCACATTCATTTAAAAGAAAACCTTTAATATTATATAGTTATTCAAAAGAAACAATGTTGCCATTTTTATGAATAAAGTAAAACATAATATAAATGGAAACATTTGAATTCCATATAAACATTTATGTTCCTATAAATGTTTATTTGTTCTTAAAGAATTTAAGTCTAATTTAATATTATTTTAAAATTAAATATACTTAAATTACTCTAAATTAAGTTTAAGAATACACTGATATGAATAAATTCTTTTACGGAAATTAAAGAAAAAGATCTGAAACTGTCGTTTTTGAAAAGGAAAAACAGGGTTTTACAGGGACCTGAAACCACAAAGTTTAAACAACAAAAGATAACAAAATAAGTCCAAACGAACAGACAGCTGTCCCACAAAGGAAACGACAGCAAAAAAGATAGTAGGGTCCAAAAAAGGACCACCCAAAAAAACTAGAAACAACAACGACCGCACTACTCCAAGGTGTTCAGCAACTCCTTAGCCTCCATTTCAACATCCTTCATATCCTATAACCCCTACTTGAGGATTTGAGCCGTATGTGACAAAGTCAGGGTCTTCCTCTTAGTGTTAGCCCAGGTACGAGTTGAAATCCCTTCACCAGCAGATCTGCATCCACCTCTGTCTGCTTCCAAATCCATAACCAGTGAACCCTTTTGATTTTTTTTGAGCTTTTCCACCATAGCATTGATGATGATGGTGTTATGCCTGGAAATTTTGTGATTGTTCGCCACCATGGCCCTAATATTTTGGCCTATCTTGGATATATTGCACTCGATACTAGTCAATCTTTCCTCCTGCGAAAGCTGTCTTTTCCTCGGTAAAGGGGTTTCCTGTCCTTCAGTCTCTTTACAACTCCAACTCATCTTCTGCTCCAAATCCATGACCCTGTTGCTTAGGTCCATATTACGGCCTTTCAAATCATAGATTTCCTTCTAGGTCCACTTGAGAACAGTGAAAAGACCATCCGTACTTTTCTCCGCCACACCCACAATGTCATCAGGATTGAGCTTATTCAAGGCCGAATTAATTTCATCTTGATTAGGGGAATCATAAGGGGCATTCCCAAATCTTCCAGACGCAGGGGTGCTAGGAACTGACTCCTTACTGACCATAGGTTTATCAGAAAGAATTTCCATGGAATTCCCAAAATACGAGACAAGTTTAGTAAGAGACATACCTTTAAGACCAGAGCCCAAGCCCGAAGTAGGACAGTTGGGAGGCAGCTGGGCATTCAGACAAGGCGGCGAAGCAAAACCCAGGCTAGGGCACTCAAGTAGAGGCTGCAACTTAGGATAAGATGGCAGAGCAGAATCCTTAAGGGCCTTCCGACAAGATCGAGACTAGGGAGTATAGGTATTAAGACCATCAGGGGTATAAGCAGGGGGGCCCAGGGGTCAGTCTCCCTACTACTTTCTGTATCCTCATCATCCAAATCTCCAAGATCAATAGTTTTAGGCAAAGTAGGTAAATTTTGATAATGCTCAAATATGAGCCTGACAAGACCAGGGTGAATAATAACATTCTTCCTAGGGTTTCTTTCAACTTCATGAAGGCAATTCTTTAAATAAGAAAATAAGTAAAAAGGCAGAGAGATATGAACCTTGTGATGGAAGTGGTTCAGAATAGCAAAGTGGTAACCATACACTCTGGTGAAGCG
Source organism: Sequoia sempervirens (assembly GCA_007258455.2). Lineage (NCBI taxonomy): Eukaryota > Viridiplantae > Streptophyta > Pinopsida > Cupressales > Cupressaceae > Sequoia > Sequoia sempervirens. The sequence continues at coordinate 13,897 of VDFB02148887.1, read as the reverse complement.
CCCGTCAACCTTAATATACTCCATAATAACTCTTAAAACTTTTCTCCATATGGATTTCATGGACTCCATATCAAAGTAGCTATTGGCGACCTTAACCAACTTAGCTTTCTCCTTGTCTTTTTTAGGAAATTTAATGACCGCTTCATCAGAGAACCGGCGGTCCAGGTAAAATTTCACACCCTCAGTCAAAAGACCAGTTATCTGACCGATTAAATCCTCATTCAACTTAACATTCCTACCAAAGAACACAATCTCTCCATTTTTGTAGTTTTTAACAAAATAGTCCAGCATCCCCTCATTAGTACCATGGAGCTTTTCCAAATACGGGACTAAGCCTCCCTTCTCAATTCTTTCCCAAGCTTTGTCATTGTTTTTATGCTCTTTAAAGCTGCTCGGCTCCACACGTTTTCTTTCTCCTCCCATTTTCAGAGCTCTATAAAAAAAACCCTACTGTTGCTCTGGGTCCTGATAAGGAATATTTTTTTAAACACCCAGAAAGCATGCCGAAGACTCTCCTTGAAAAGGAAAATGACGTTGGTCCCATCAAATCTAATGAAATCGGCATGCTCAATCTTTATCCGCTTCATCATGATGAAGACAAACTTCTCTTCCATGCACTGAATCATAATAAATTAGCGCTTTCACATCAGGGTGGAGGAAGTCATTCTTCCTTCATGTGTTTTCCCCACCCTTCTTGACCCCTTCATTGGCGAAGTAATCAGCCACTTTATTGGCTTCTCTATAGGCATGGGACACTTTCACTTTATCAAATTTACTTAATAAGAATTTAGTATCTTCGATCCACTTTTTTATGGTCCATGAGGGAGGGGTAAGCCCTAAAATGAAATTTATTATATTAATTGAATCACCCTCCAACAAAAGACATTTCATGTTCATCTTGAAAGCTAAACTAACTGCATGATAAGCCCCAACAGCTTCCGCAACATGATTAGTTTGGGTGCCGATGTCCACAGCAAAAGCTGCAATAAAAGCCGCAGAGTTGTCCCTTAAAACACATCCACTACCAGCTTTCCCAGGGTTGCCTTTAGTAGCACCATCAAAATTGGCTTTCACCCAGCCCAAAGGCAGCAACAACCAACTTGCATTCTCTCTCCCACAAACAACAGGTTTGATGACATTTACCCCAACTAATTTTGAATTCCACTTTTCATCTATGGCAAAGTTGAAAGGAGACCAATCAGCTTTCTCATCCATTTTTCTTGGAATTAAAGATAAATTTTCCTTTATAGCCCTTACGATCTTAGCATGCAAGTCCCCCTCTAGCATCTCTTTATCCCTAAACACTCTATTGTTCCTTTCCTTCCAAATATTCCAAGACACAAAAGGTAGAACAAAAGACCATAGCTTTCACACAAAAGGATTTTTTGAAGGAGCTTTCCATTGCATGAAGAAATCTTCAACAGAAATAGGGGTAACCTAGACCACATCAAGAAGCATAAGAATTTTACCCCAGATATTCAAAACAAAAGGGCAGTGAAGAAAAAGATGATTAATAGTCTCAACTTCATTCCTGCACATATAACACTTGTTTGGTAATTGAATTCCTCTTTTTCCAAGATTATCCAGAGTGAGAATTTTATTCTATAGCATAATCTAGTAGAACATATTTATTTTAGGATTCAAGTGATTAATCCAAGCCTTAGCCTAGAAGGGAGGAGGCTCCACCAGACTAACCAACATAGAAGTGGCAGAAGAAACCGAGAAAATACCAGACGGGTTGTCTAACCAAACAACTATATCCTCCTCTTGGTGTAACACCGATCTTAAGGCCCTGAAGGCCGACTGAACAGGGCTAAGATCCAGACTAATGGTCTTCAGATCAACCCAGCCCCCGTTCCTCCAGTAATCTTTAACCAAGACACCAAATTCCCTTTTACAATCATTCATCCACTTACCGAATTTCTCAATTATGATAAGAGGATCCTTAAAAAGCCATCTGTCTTCCCAAAACCTCACATAATTTCCTTTTCCAATCAGCCAACCAATTCCCATTTCCAACAACTTTCTACTTCTACTCATATCATTCCAGCAAACAGACCCATGAGGTAAAAAGGACGAGTTTATAACCTTATTAAAAGACTCACAACTGTTAAAATATTTGGCTTTTAATGTATCACACCATTCACCATTCAAAGTGAGAGTTCTCCAAAGATGTTTAGCAAGAAGGGACAGATTCAAGACTTTAATTTTCCTTAAGCCTAAGCCCCCCCTCGATTTGGGTCTACAAACCAAATCCCATCCAACAAGTGGCATTCTCTTCTTGTCCTCCACTCCAGACCAAAGAAATATTTTCTGAATTTTTTCAATGGCCTCAGCATACTTAGCAAGAATTTTAAATATACTGAGAGCATAAATAGGAAGATTTTTCAATGAAGCCTTAAGGAGCTGGATTTTTCCAGCTTGACTGAGAAGAGCTCCTTTCCACCCCGATAAATTCTTATTGAATTTTTCAACCAAAGAAATCCAGAATGATTTTGAAGGTTTAGAGTATAGAAGCAAACCAAGATAGGTTGACAGAAGAGGCTCAATCTAGCATCCAAGAATTTGAGCAAGTTTAAATTGTCTATGCTCCAGAGTATTGAGGAAGAAAATCGAGCTCTTAGCCCTATTAACAACTTGCCCAGATGTAGATTCATAGAGATTCAGAATTTTTTTGAAAGTCTTAGCTTTAGCCACCGTAGATCTTCCCAAAAGAATGGTGTCATCAAAAAATTGTTGGTGGGAGCAGGTTAGAAGTGAAGGGGAAGGCCTTAAACCAGCAAGGGATCTTTTATCAACAAGCTTTTTAATATTTCTTCCCAAACTCTCAGCCAAGATAGTGAACAGAATAGGAGAAATGGGATCTCCCTGTCTGAGGCCACGAGAAGTCTGAAAAAACCTTGAAGGCCATCCATTAACAATGACAGAAGAGGTAACTATCGAGACCAACTGGTTCAACATCTAGATGACTTTGTTATTAAAGCCAAACTTATCTAGGATTTTAAATAAGAAATGCCAATCAACCTGATCATAGGCTTTGGAAATGTCCAGTTTAAGAATAAACCCTTCAGTCTTAGAAACCATTAACGAATGTAAATTCTCATGAATAGTGACAACAGAGTCCAGAATGTACCTACCTGGCACAAAACCATTCTGCTGCGGAGCAATCATTTGAGGAAGCACAGAAAGTATTCTTGTAGTTAAAACCTTCCAAATAATTTTATAAATGGAATTACACAGGCTAATTGGCCGAAAAGCTTGAAACTCCGAAGCCCTAGGTTTTTTAGGAATAAGGACCACAAAAGTAGCGTTCAGTTCTTTCAACAAACATCTTGATCCAAAGAATTCCTTGACAGCATTCACAACATCCAACTCAACAATTTCCCAAAAAACTTGGAAGAAGAATAAAGGAAAACCATCTGGTCCCAGAGCTTTGTTACCATCAAAAGAAAAAATAGCTTTCCTTATTTCAGCATTGGAGGGAATAGCAGTGATCATAGAATTTTCATTATGACAAATCACCTAAGGTATAGCCTCAATCAAGGAATCTTGAGCTTCAGGAATAATCTCTCCATTACAAGAAAGAAGGTTGCTAAATAAAAGGACAACCTGTTCCCTGATATCATCTTCCTCCTCAAACCTCATCCCATTCACATCAATGTGAGCGATTCTATTAGCAGTCCTATGTTTTGAAGCAGACAGATGAAAAAATCTGGTATTCCTATCTCCCTTAGTCAACCAAGAAACCCTGGATCTTTGCCGCCAAAAAATTTCCTCTTTAGTAATGATGTCATGCAATTGAGTGAGAAGTTCATTTTCCTTTTCTCTGTAATTGTCAATGTACCCCCATTTCTAGATTTTAGCTTGGATCTCCTAAATTTTTCCCTGAATTTCTGTCTTAGTTCCAAAAATATTCCCAAAGGCATCCTTTTTCCATCTTCTCACATTACTTTTCACTTCCTTTAATTTTTTAGCAATCCTGAACATCGCGGTGCTAGTAATATCAATATTCCACCACCTACTAATTTCCTAAAAAATTCGAGGATGAGATAGCCAGAATTTTTCAAATCTAAAAGGGAAGTTCTTTTTCACCTTAGTAGGTTCTGCCATAAGACAAATGGGAAAATGATCAGATCCCACCCTTGACAAAGCACTCAAAGCACAAAAATAGTCTATAAACTATTGACCAAAAACAAGGGCCCTATCAAGTCTCACTTGGATCAAATTAGGCCCTAATCTCCTATTGGTCCAGGTATAAGAAGCCCCTTGTAGGCCTAGGTCTATTAGGGCATTACTATTGATAAAGTCGGATAGACCTAATTTACTGTCCCAATTGATTTGAGAAACCTCAAATTTCTCATCATTCAGAAGAGGAGTATTGAATTCTCCCATAACCATCCAGTGTTCATTAACAAAACATCTTTAGAGACCAGATAATTCAAACCAAAAGGAATTTCTAGTATTCTTACAATTTGGGGCATAAATATTGAATTGAATCCAGCAAAAATTATCTCTTATGTGGGTAAATCTAGTGGCCACAACATTACCATTCTCCATTAAGGGCTCACCTTTAATAAACATCTTGTTCCAAAAAGTAACAATACCACCCAAAGCACCCACAGAACTATTTCCATGAGCCCCACAAATTTGAAAATTTTTAAGGCTTTCTACTTTATCTTTAGGCAATTTAGTTTCTTGAACAAGAAGAATATCAGGTTTGTGGTCTCTAACAAAATTTTGCAAAACATCCTTTTTATGATGACTATTCAGCCCTCTAATATTCCAAGACATAATTTTCATTTCTTACCTGGGGTTTGAAGTATCTCTGGGATGGTCAATTGGATTCCATCTGCAATATCCTGAAGGCTGCCTTGCTCCCTTTGCCATTTTTCTGATTTCCTACCCTGGCAAGACTTGGTACTCCCACAATCCGCCTTGGCCCTAGTTTTGGTGACCATTCCACTTGAAGTTTCCTTCTTATTTTTTTCCTTCTTTGACTTTGAATGTGAAATTACCTCCTCCCATTCAATTTCATCTTGGCTTTCCAGCTCTCTTCCTGATTCCCCATCCTTCTCAGAAAACAACCTCTGATCCCAAGGGAGGGTTTCCATTAAGCCATTCTTGGCTTCTAAAGTATTGATATTAGGTGTTTTCAAATTCAAGCTTTGGGTCTCATAAGTATCCTTCACTCCTTCCAGAGTGGCTAACTCCATATCCTGTGCCCCTTTAGAGCAAGGGTTAACAAGAGGAGAATGAGAGGGGGCAGGAATTCCTATTTCTAGGGACAAACCCATAATGGGTATTTCCTCCAGACTAGGCAGCATTCATACATCCTGCCATTGTCAAAGGTGACGAGGCAACCATACCCATATCTACACCTCTAGTTTCAACCTTTTTCAGAGTATCCTCAGGCCCTCCACAGTCTGATTTTCTTCCTTTCTATCCTCATTTAGTGAAATCAAATATTTAGGATCCTTAGGGTCAAGAGAGCCCATACAAACTGACCAGGGCAGGCCTCCTTATGCAAGCATTTAAGGTTCTCCTTCAAATCTTGAAAAGAAGTGTGTCTTTCAAGACCCTCATTCGCATCAGGGATAGGCAAAAGCTTCTCCTCCTCTGATTTTTTTCTCCATACCGTCTTAGGGTTGGCACCTTTCTCCTTTCATTTCTATTATTAAGCGGGCACTTTTTCACCCAATGCCCAGATTTTTGACATTTGAAGCAGACGAAGGGTGTGGTTTCAAATTCAATAGCTTGCTTCCAAACCCCCAGCTTGGATTGGATGTCAATCGAAGAGGGGAGATTAGCATTTTGAGACACCCCAACACAGATTCTAGCAAAGACCAAGCGCTTTCTAGCAACAGTCATTGAGTCAATGGACAGAAGTTCTCCAAAAGAACTAGCAATCCCATTTAACATCGTGAAATCAATGTTTTCTATTGTATATATATATTAAAACAAGTATATATATATATTTACAACATTAATTTATAAAATTAAAACTTAATCTAATTTTATTTTATTATTAAAATAAACAAACCAATAGTTTGCTACTGTGCATGCAAAGTTGGGAAAATAGGTTCAAGACTAATGTTTACAACTGCACACATCCAGAAAAAAGATAAACATAAATTGATAACAACACCAAGAAGTATGACTCAAATAGTTATCAAGAATACATGGCGCTGAGCTAAAAAGGAAATTAAAGTTTACAATAAGCAATATTACAGACCATTAATACTATTGATGTACAAGAGCAATATAAGATTAACTTACAACAATAAAAGAATGACTAAAAAGAAGAATTCAGCGCCAACCATACCAAGAATCACTTTCAAGGCATGGAAATGAGGAATGTGGGAACATAATGGTTGAGCATAGATTACGCAAGGGAAATGAATGATATAATAGTATGGATACAGGTCGTGCAACTTAAAGCAAGAGAAAATTCTTGAGAGATTTGAACCATTTCTATCATTTTCAAACAAATACATAATTGCAATTCAAGGAAGCCAACAATCGATGCAGAACAGACTATGTGCAATGTGATAAACACTATCAGCAGTGACAAAAACAATGATAGTAAGGAGTATGCAATTACTAGGTGATTTGACCTCCTCTGATTCTAGCGACTATAGATTTGTCAAGCAACAAAAGCTGACATGCATGGCTAAACTTAAATTTCATGCCATAGCTTCAGGTCTAGCACTTTATGCGCTGCTAATAGCAAGAATGCATTATATTATCTGACATATAATTCAGAGAGAAGCACAAATTGACATCTACGGTAGAATGGTAGCTCGATAGGTGCACTAAACATGGTAGACAAGGCTTATAAACTTTCAACAAAATTCAATGTGCTTGAAGGATTACACAGGGAAGCTCTCAATTTGTTGAATTTAATAAACACTCAGGAAATCATGCTAATATTATAAACTTGTTTGTGTGCAGGGTCATGTCATTGTGCAGTTTAGTGAATGAGAACTGGAAATGCAACTGGGAAGAGAGAGAGTAGGAAGATGGATTCGAATCTGCCATTGAATAGAGAGAAACTAGAAATTCTAAAACCCATCTTATACAGAGAGACTATCGACTCTTCAAAATCAAATCACAAGTTTTAAAGAGAGAAATTGATGCATGGTTAGACACTAATTTTGAAGGAACAAATAAGAACACGAACTTGACTACAATTATATATTATCATAAATTAGTTGATAAGTTCAAGGTAGATCTTCTCTTCATGACCACTTCAATTTATCAAGTGGAAAAATAGAAGATGGAAAGAATAGTTAAGACGTGGATTTAAGTCTACATGCCTATGAGATCAACTGACTATAAAAGAGTTCTTATTTTCGAATAACCAAGATGCAATTGTAATGTTAATACACCATCAAATAACACAATATCAATTATTGAGTTCAAAGAATAAGGCTTATGCGATTCAAAAGAAAATTTAGGCATTCAATAATAAATTCAAATACAATGAATGCAATTTCAATGTTAAAGCCTTCAACATAGGGTAAAGGATGTAGGGGTAAGGTAAAAATAAAAGCCATCAAGAAGTTACTATCAAGTAAATTGTGAAACAAAGAAAAGAACCTAGATTATCTTCTCAAATTTGATGTAAATTGAAGCACAAATGAAAGATTTCAATATTTCTTTGTTCTCCCAACAACATGATTCCTTTTAAATTCACTATCTTCTGAGCTTTTCAACTCGAACACAAAGAGGAGAAGTTTTTGTTTTCCCAAAACCCAAAACTATTGTGAATGTTTTCTTCCTAGCAATCTAAAATCAATTATCGTGAAAAATATTGCACAACCAAAAGCTTTTAATACATTTTCAATTAACACAACTTTACAAGACTTAACTAACAATTCAATATGCAATCAAAATTGATCAGTTAGTTCTAACTTAAACATTTTACTCAAGATCAAGATTTTAGATATTTTGCATAATCTATTGAAAACAACTCTTTTTAAAAATATCTTTTGAATAACATTCAAGTTGCACAATCAATAATTTTTTTTTATATTTAATTAGCTATTTAATAATTTTAATTTAATCAAATCTTTTAAACATTAAATCAAACCTTTATAGAACAATAATTAATTATAAAGTAATATAAACATTATCATTTTAATCTATCATAGAAATTAAAGCCAAATACTCATAAATCCAACCATTTAACTAATTAAAATAATTCAATTTCCAACATGATGAAACTGCAAATGACATGATGGAATGGACGACAAACATAAACGGGTAACAAATGGGTACTCATTCTATCAAGAATGATGGCTAAGAATGAGGGCCTGACACTATCTCCAAAATAACATGTTTCCATTTGGTCAGGGAATGCTCAGAGCTGAAAAAGTAGGTGAAGCTGATACCTGGTACCTAGAAATTGCATCAAATAAAACTGTTAAACATATATGAATAAATCAATAAGCACATAGTGAAAGAGAGTCACATCGTACCAAGGTACTCATGAGTGAGTAATGCTACATTGTCTCCTTCACCAAGACTAACAAATAATACTGCATCATAAATAATGTCAATTACATCATCATACCACACATAATGTTCATCATACTGTCACCACACAAACGTGATCAGATGATCAACAATATCCCAAATGTATCATGCATATAGTATAAAACCAACATAATGTCAAACTCATAATTGAAAATAAAACAACATAGTATCAAACACAACTAAAGCAACTATCAACAACCTGAAACAAAATGTATCAACTAGAGGGACACTACATCCTCCCCCCGAGGATTAGGCTTACTCTTGGAATAATACAAACAGATAAGGATAAAGCTCTCACAAGTGTGTCACATCCTTACAAGTAGTTGATGCCTCATCACTAGGATCCCACTAGAACCTCACTTGATCAATGTCTTGACCCGTGAGGGTCAACTCCTAACATTGTAGGATGTGCACAGTTTTCAAAGAATGATGCATGTCCTCTACCGACATCACCTATTGTTGGCTATGAAGCTGATGGTCATTGATTGAATCTAGAAGTGCCCTTTTGAGGAAATTGTCAAGCAATGTGGCCCTACTAAATCCTCTGTCAATTGGAGATGCACTAGACCATGGAAAACCACCTCCACTAATCACAAATTGAGAATTGTTACCCTATTGAGCTTGTTAATTCTTGTTCTTCAGAGGGTAATGCTACTATTGTTATTGTCCTCCATTATCTCATCCCTATTGGTTATGAGAGGAACACCCTATCTGAGTTTGAGCACCATGTGGACCAAATCCTGTAGTAGGTGCACTACCTATTTGGACACCCATATGTCCACCCAAAGCCATAGTTAGATTCTCCTCTATAATATATTCCTTCCCCATAGCTACCTCCATAGTTTATATCTAAAAGAATCGGACTCCTCAATTGATATGGGCGTTAAACCCCCTAATGAAGTATTGAACCAAGATAGCCTCATCGTCCACAATTATAGCATACTGTTTGAGCTCGTAGAACCTATGGTCAAACTACTCAATGGACATAGCCATCTAATGTAGATCATGAAAATCATTTGCACCTCACTATCTCCAATGCTCTAATAGGAAATGTGTTCTTAATCTCTCCAAAAACATGTCCCATGAAATAGAACCAATCTCCAAATGAAGCTTCTGCTCCTCCAATCACCAACATATAGAGGAAAAACCTCTAAGATGCATAATGGTCCATCTAGCTTTGGTGTTGCTACCATATGGATACATAGAAAAACACCATCCTAGGTCTATCAGATAAGTTTCTACTTCCAGACCACCACCAGTACCATCAAATATGGGAGGGTGTGCCCTCAATAAGTGTCTCATATGCCCTGTAACAAAGGCATCCTACTCCATAGTCTCAACAACTCTCCTAGGTGATCTATCTCATTCTCTAGCAACTTCTTGTTCATCCTCCAGTTGAGGACCAAGTCAAGCAAGAACCTCTTCGAGTAAGGGATGCAACTATGCTCCATCAACCTCTCGATGTCTCAGATTCTCTTCCCTACTCACCTGATCCACTTGAGGACCATGTTGTTCTACATGCTCACTCTCATGAGAACTCTAAGAGGGAGTGTCCTAGTTGTTAGCCATTCAACCACAACCCCTACCATGAAATCTGTGCATGGTCCTACACAAATCAAGGGCAAGTCTCAATTCCAGGACAAACAAAAACACAACTACCAAGTCTAATACCTAAGACAACATGATGGGCTCACAAATATCTAGAGTACCCAATGTTAAAATCTTTGCTCTAATACCAATTTATAATGGCCCACCAAGGAACCTAGAGTACAATACAAGAAGTAACAAATTAATCGAACAATTTTATTTTTTTTAAACATCCAATCGCAACATAAATACAAAGTGAACAACTACTTATATGTCCTTAGGGTTCCATGACAATGCTACATAAAAATTCTCATGAAAGAATATCACATTCTTAAGCCAAAGATATAATACATAAGGATATATTATTACAACAATGTATGATCCAATTACATATTTGTAATGAAGTTTAATTACATGTTCAAGATACATCAAGTGAGGTTGTGAAAGATCTCAAAACATCAAAATCGTAATACAATAAAGTCTCATATAACTATCAAGATAGTATACAATATGAATGATGATCATGTATAGCTGCCAATCTCATTCATGGCCACACTCAGCATCGAAATCCATGAGCAAAGTGAATCTAGGAACCTAGAAAGAAAAATCTCATCTTGAGTTGCATAACCTGCAAGGTGACCCAATGGAGGATAGAGACGTTCCTCCCAACCACATGGTACCCTAAGGTCCACTCCTGCATGCTAGAAGATAATATCAGGTCGACAATAGAATCAAACATACAAGAGAATAGAACATAACATCACGTGGATGACTATCACATAGTGACATGACAATATCTAAATCACATGACCACTAACAATCTCCCAGAGGAAACAAAAAAACCAAAGGTGACTCTACACAAGATTCCACAAAATATGTATAAGGATAAGAGTGTCATCACACAGTTGTTCTAGGTTACCCTAGTGAATCTTCCTACATTACTAGTCCTCATAATGAGCTACCATGACAATCTCTACCAATTCCCAACACCTAAACAAACTCATGTGGAACCGAAAGACTTTTTGAGAAGACAAAGTGAATGACTATGCCATTATAGGCCATCTCAACCTACCCTTAATCTATACAAGGACTAAGGCACTAGTTGAGGCAATCCAATTATCTGAATTAATTAATGAACACCAATCAACCCCAAGTACATATATTAAGGTTTTACTGAATTATAAACTTTCAATAGGTTACACTAGCTACCACTTTGGGTTCTAACCCATATTGAAAGACACTCTTCCTAATAACATGACTCCATAAAAATTACAAAGGATAGCGCTCATCCACATTATACAAAACCAAGAATGTTCACATTTCAATCATGACATAAACCATATAACCTCCATAATACCTCAAAGGTAACAACATATCATGCAAGGATAAGTCCCCTATTAAATCACTATAATAGAAGAACGAAGTGAAAGCAATAAAAGCTTTGCAGAGCAAGTTTCATTCCTAGCCTCTAGAAGACTAAAGAACTCTATAATACAAGTCAATTAAACTTTTACTTTATAATTTCTAACAATCAATTCCACAAAGGTTTTTCTTTAACACTAATAAGTACTAAAAGAAGAGTTCAAGTGTAACTCTATTAATTCACAATTCAAATGTCATATTCATTTAAAACAAAATCTTTAATATTATATACTTATTCAAAAGGAACAATGTTGCCATTTTTATGAATAAAGTAAAACATAATATAAATGGAAACATTTGAATTCCATATAAGCATTTATGTTCCTATAAATTCTTATTTGTTCTTAAATAATTTAAGTCTAATTTAACATTCTTTTAAAATTAAATATACTTAAATTATTCCAAATTAAGTTTAAGAATACACCAATATGAATAAATTCTTGTAGAGAAATTAAAGAAAACAACTAGAAATCAATATTTTCTATTGTATATATATATATATATATTCAAACAAGTATATATATATTTACAACATTAATTTATAAAATTAAAATTCAACCTAATTTAATTTTATTAAAATAAGCAAACTAGTAGTTTTCTATTGCGCTTGCAAAGTGGGGAAAATAGGTTCAAGACTAATGTTTACAATTACATGCATCCCAAAAAAAAAAAGATAAACTCAAATTGTTAACAACACCAAGAAGTATGCCTCAAGGGTATGTGTAGGATCATCATGGAAAAATAGACCCTTAAGTGGCAAAAAATTCTGAAAAATCAATGTTAGGAAACTCGACATAAAAATTTGAATAAGTTATCTATATTATTTCAAAAATATGTAAGAATAGAATCTATAGAAAATTTAATGTAGTTTCTAAACTACTAGGTTTATTATTTAAAAAAAAAAAATTATTTGCTGAAAATTTGAAATTTCAATGCAGTAGTACTTAAATTTCTGGGAAAAAATAAGTAGGTGTCTGTTAGACCACCATAACCACAATAAAATGATAATATTTTTCTAAGATTTTAGATATAAGTAGAGGACTCATGTACTAATGCGATGCATATTTTTTTGTAAATTTTTCCATGTAAATAATTAATTACTTGATTTTTATTACAATTTTTAAAGATATAAAAGAGCCTCATATGTCGACCACCTTAACTTGGTCAAAACTTCATGAAATTATTTTTTCTCTTTTAATCTTATAGTATGCAAAGCATAGATGTGATGCATGTTTCAGATTCAAAAAATGTGATACCGTTTGAAAGCTATAGATGTTTTTCAATCAGCTTATAAATCAAGATTTTAGTTGTAATTCAAATAAAAAGTGAATAATAATTATTTATTAAATTTAAAGTAAAGCATAATTTATATTTTTTGGAAAGTTGAGAATATCCTTTAAAAACCCTTTTTCGTTTCATCAATTTTGGGTAATAAAAAAGTTGTCAACCACATACCCTACACATATCCATCATATTTCCACTTTTTGGCCTATCATGATCCTACACATACGCTCAAATAGTTATCAAGAATGCATGGCACTAAGCTAAAAGTAAATTAAAGTTTACAATAAACAATATTACAAACCATTAATACCATTGATGCACAAGAGCAATATAAGAATCACTTACATTAGTAAGAGAACAACTAAAAAGAATAATTTAGCATCGTCCATACAAAGAATCACTTTGAATGCATGGAAATGAGGAATGTGGGAACATACTAGTTCAGTGTAGATTATGAAAGGGAAAATAATGAGATAATACTATGGATATAGGTCATACAGCTTAAAGAAAGAGAAACTTCCCTGAGAGATTTGAACCATTTATATCATTTTCAAACTAATACATAATTGCAATTCAAGGAAGCCAATAATCGATGTAGAACAAACTATGTGCAATGTGATAAGCACTGTCTACAGTGACCAAAATAATGATAGTAAGGAGTATGCACTTACGAGCTGATTTGACCTCCTATGATTCTAGTGACTATATATTTTCCAAGCAACAAAAGCTGACATGTAAGGCCAAACTTAAATTCCATGACATAGCTTCAGGTCTGGCACTTTATGCACTACTAATAGCAAGAATGTATTGTATTATCTGACATATAATTAAGAGGGAAAAAAAATTTGACATCTGAGGTAGAATGGTAGCTCGATCGACCCACTAAACATGATAGAAAATTCTCATGAACTTTCAGGAAAATTTAAAGTGGTTGAAGGATTATGTAGGGAAGCTCTCAATTCGTTGAATTTAATAAACACTTAGGAAATCATCCTAATATTATAAAAAAAATTGCACAAGGTGCATGTCATTGTGTAGTTTAGTGAATAAGAACTACAAATGCAAC
>VDFB02148886.1:0-18618 GCA_007258455.2 Sequoia sempervirens | reverse complement strand
GTACAAGACTGGAAATCCAATCGGCATAGTCAATTGATCTAATGAAGCCAACGTCCAATAGTTTCTTCAATTCAACCTTCACTAGTAATGAAATCTGTGGGTGCATTTTTCTCAATTTTTGTTTTACTAGTTCTACACCTAATTGTAAGGGAAAATGATGTAGTACAAGTTCAGGATCTAGCCCAGGCATGTCTACATATGAGAAGGAAAAATTAATCTATCTTTGTGTAAAGAAGTTGTGGAATTCTAGCTGCTCTTCTTTTGTCAATGATGCTGCAACATATACCAGTTAGGGATTCTCCCTTTTACCTAGGTTAAGCTCCACTAATTCTTCAACTAGGATGGGTGACTTTTCTTGTACAACTAGGAGAATGTTAAAACCTCCATCCTTAGGTGCCTCAGAGAGGTTTTCACCTTTGGATGTGTCCTTATATTTTTCTTTTTCATTGTCTAAAGGCACCTTTCAGTTTTCACCTAGAGACTCATCATTTTTATCTTTTTCATTGTTTTTCTTTATTTTGGGACTGGAGGGTTGAACAGATTCCCCAAAGTATGCCATGTTGTCTAGGTAAATGGTAAATCTAGCCTTGTGATCACCACTAGGTATGATTTCTTTTAGTCCCAAGAACTCAACAATTGATTCATCATTCACAAAAACATCTAAGACGTGTGTGTCTTGTTGGTCCCAATCGATGACCTATTGATAAACTAAAGGAATTCCATCATTGGAGTTATCAAAGTTCAATAGGGTCAAGGTAATAGCTGAGTTGTTCATATAGTCACAATTTTTTTTTACTAGGTCTTGTTTGCTCTTTTTCTTGGATCTAGGTGGGTCTAATGCCAGGGTTTGGTTATCTAAAATGGATTTTCCAGGCTCCCAAGAGGTAGGATCAAAATATTCCCAATAGTGATGTTTAAACCATTGCTCTTTTGTCAAATTCTTAGGTGGACTAGAATTCAATGGATTTGGTCAGGATTTCAACATTAATTCAAGTTCTCCAAAAATTTTATCAAGGTCCATGGTAGTGGTGGAGGATAAGGAATTCCACTCATATTCATTTGAGTCAAAGGAATCACAATAGGGTTGGTTATATGGTTCGTCAAATATCTCAATATCTTCTAAAGAACTTACTTCTTTGAGTAAAGGTGATGTGATACTAGGAATGCTAATTTGAATCAATTGAGACCCAATCCCTAAGCTTTTCAACCATTTATAAATAATGATAGAATTTTTCCTCCCATCCTGATGTAAACATAAGCCACTATGTCCATTATATCCCTTGCTCTGCATTCTAATAAAACCTTTTCCATATTCATGTGTAGGTATCTGAGCAAGTGGGGGAGGTTCTTTAGTTTCTTCTCTATACAACCAAGAGGTCACATCATCTTCACTTACAACTTCTTTGCTTAATTCTCCCCATTTGGTGAAAGTCGTTGTGGGAGGGATATGTATAGTGACCACTAACTGTCTCCTATCTGGTCTAGATAAACCATATGATTTAGGAGGAACCAGGTGACTAACACAATAAGATGTCTTCATTTGATATTCTCCACAACCCTTGTCTTGCATATCGACTCTAGGAGTGGAAGGTAGTGATGGTGGAGTGGATGTTTTAGTGAGAGTGGATGGATTGACATAATGATATGAATTGGATAATGAGGCTTCTTGGTTTATAGGCTTGGCGTTGGGGTATCTCTCATAGACTGGTGTAGTATTGGAATGGATTTGGGTAACCATCTATTTTTATTTCAGTTCCATTGTAAGGGAATTTTAGAAATTGATGATATGTGGAAGGGACTTCCTTCATGGCATGAATCCATGGTCTACCTAGTAGAATATTGTATGGAAGGGTGAGATCCAAGACTTTGAATTTTGTCTCCATGGAAACAGGACCAATTCTAATAGGAAGTGTTACCACCCCCTTTGATTTTTGTGCCTCATCATCATAAGCCTTAATGACAATGATTTTGGTTGTGTCAATACATGATTTTGAGAAGCCTAATGCCTTAATCAATTTTAAAGTGCAAAGATTTAAGTCTGCTCCTTCGTCTACTAGAACTCGTCTAACTTTGGTTTTATCAACAAGGACTTCAAGATGTAACAGGTTGTTATTATTTTTCTTCTCAGTTGCATATTCTTGTTTATAGAATGTGGAATGATGATTATTGTTCAATTATCCTACCATTTCCTCAAAATGATTGAAATAAAGATCATTAGGAATAGTCATACTTTGTAAAGCCTTATCTAAAATGGATTGATGTTTAGGGGAGATATGCAATAGTTCCAAAATGGAAATTTGGGCTAGGTTCTTCCCCAATTGATCAAGTAAGTTATACTATGGATTGGAAGTATGTGGTTTCTAATGTGATGGAGGTCCTTGGATGCTGATCTTGGTTTGATGAGTGTTAACAACACACTTGGGAGTTTTATCTATGGAAATGGTATAAACCTACTCATCAGTATCCCAAAGGTGATTGATTATTTTTCCACTATAGTCATACTTACCATTAACATAGTTGGCCAAAGTATTCGTCTTGTTACTTGAAATGGGGGAGTTCCCTTTCCCATGGTCATGTAATGGATCTAAAAAGACCTTGTGATCAGTGATTGAAGATGTAAGTTTATGTCCACTGAATTCAATAGTTCTATTGTCAACAAAGTCCTGTATGATGTTTTTTAGTTGATGAAAATTTTGTAGAATATCTCCTTTGGTCTGATGGAAAACACAAAAGGAATTATCATCCCACCAAGATGGATTGAATTTCCTTGGATTACATTGTATTGGCTCTTGAAGCTATATAATATTGTGTTGCAACAGTTGTTTGAAGACTGACTTGACGAGTTCCTCGAGGGGACTAAACTCATGTTTTGGAAATAGTCTTTGTTGTTGTGGCCACTAGGTGTTTTGGTAAGTGTTAGGGGTTTGGTTGAGGGAGTTGAGTTTGTTAGTAGAGGGGGAATTTCCTCTAAGTGTGATGATTAGTATTGCTTGTAAATTCTTCCCATCAACTACCCCATCATTGGTAATATTTTTATTCCAAGACCAAAACATGCTTCTCTCATTGGGTGTGTTCTACACATTTGGATTTCTGTTGGGTGTCTGTGTCTTAAGTTATCCTTTTTCAATGAGATATTTTTCTATTATGAGCCCCTTTTCCACTAGTTTTTAAAAGGATGTGCAACAGTGTACCCTCAAGTCACTTATCAATTTTGGGTTGAGGTTTTCTTGGAACATAGTGACCTTTTGTTTCTTAGGTATCTCAACAAGAAATTGACTAGATATAGTTCTCCACCTCTTGAAGAAGGAAATAAAAGTTTCTCCTTCATCTTGTGTAGTGTGAACAAGGTTGTTATATTAATCTCATGGTCTATGTTAAAGGATAATTTTGCAATGAATTTCTCAGCCAATTCACCCCATGATTTTGTCATAGTCAAGACCTAAAAACCATTCTAATGTAATTCCAACAAGAATTCTCAAAAAGAGTCTCATAAGATAGGTGGGGTTGTAGGTGACATCTATGCAAATAGTAAAAAATTCCCTTATGTGTTAGACTTGATTTCACTTTCCATTGTACTTGGGAAAATTTGGTATGACATACCCATGAGGGAGAAGTGTCATGTACAATGATTTTTCAAAGAGAAATGGGCATACATCCTTTGCTGAAAGGGTTTTCTTGGTTGGCACTACCATGTTATCCATCTTTGTTTAAAGTGCATGCATTTGTGTCTATAGGGTGTCAACTTGACTTAATGATGTGTTGGTTGGACTATTTGGGTTTATCAATGTGTTTTAGAATCCAACATTTTGTGATGGATTTTGGTTAAATATAAGTATGTAAAGTGGATTTGGATTTGGAATGTTAGTGAATGGGTTTTGATTCAAAATCTACAAAAAATGGATTTTGACTCAGAATCTGTGAAAATGGATTTTGATTCAGAGTTTGTGAAAATGGATTTTGATTTGGAGTTTGTGAAAATGGATTTTGACTCGAAATCTGTGAAAGTGGATTTTGACTTAGAATCTATGAAAATGGATTTTGATGCAAAATCTGCAAAGTGATGGGTTGGTTTCCATATTGGAAAGAGGGTATGCCTCCTATCTATGAAAACCCAATTTGTGGTATAGTACTAGCGACATTAACACTAGGTATAGCTACTATCTGTGGAATAGTGCTAGTGACATTGACACTTGGAATATGATTTGTTCTAGATTTTTTGTTCCAAAAAAGAGGACCTAATGGATTAGACGATGATGCCCCAATGGTAAAATTTAGCCCCTGTGTCAAGGTAGGCATACCAAATGGAGATGTGTGTATTGTTGAACCACTTTTTGTAGGCCCTCTAGATGGTATAGCAGTAGTCACTTGCGGTATAGTAGCAATAGTGGTAGTGGTGTTTGTTCCCTGGGTAGATATAGTTTGTAGGGTATGAATATCCAAACTAGGAGGTAGTTTGGCACCTTCTGCTAGCAATTTGGCTAAGTATCATTGAGGATCATTTTCTAGATAATCATATACAAAAGAAGAAAACTTAGGTTCTTATGTAGTAACATCTATGTCTTCCACTACAACACGTCCTTGTATGTCTCTAGTAACAAATTTGTCTAATAAATTCTTGTGAGGTATAGAGGAAGATGTCACTAAAAAGGGGTTTGAGAACGGATTGATGAAATCATTTAGATCAACCATTTTTTCTCTTTCTTTCCTTTTCAATCTTGTTTCAACCATGTAATGTAAGCTCAAAGTGCAAGTGATGCAAAAGCTAAGTCTATGGATGATTATAAGTCTAATCTATGTTTTTGAGATTTTCCAAATATAAAGGATTAATGTATGCAACTATTTTTTTGGTATTTTCTCTAGAAATAAGGTATGTCTAAAATGACGCTATTCTAGGATGACAGTGTCTAAATATGCAATGGTGTAAGTGATCAATTTGGAAGATTCTAAAAGATTTTATCTATCAACTAAAGCTTAACCTAGGTTTCAATTTAGTTTTGACACTTGGAACCTTCATAGGACTAAGACTAAAAGATAAGGTGAGCTCCCAAAATAGACTAATGAGATAGAAGGGTTCATGTGTAGGACAAAAGATATGATGACTAGGTTCAATGACAATGTTTTTTGAATCGAAGGTTTATCCAAAGCATGAAAGGTGCCTATCCTAAAATCTACAAAAGATGATATCTCTAAAGGAAATAAAGACCCCTAACATGAAAGTAAGATCTATGACTAGGGTACCTATCGCTATGATTGAATGATTCCTAAATGATGTAAACGTGCAAATTTTGAGTGAAATTTATGGTTTCTATCTAAGAATTAGTGAAAAAGGATAAGTTAGATATTGGTTTGACTATTTTTTCTAAGTTTTTGATAGTAAATTTTGGATTTATGATACTCAAGAAAATCTGTTTCAAAATTTAACAGTTGCAGTTTTCTTTCTCAATTATGGTATTTTGGTAAACTCAGTTTCAAGTATCAAACATATGTGGTTTTGTTTGCAACAAATGTGACTCAGGGTATCAAGTACAACTCAGGACTAACCAGATGTAGTTTTCAATACTCTGATTGTGTACTAGTAAAAGTAGGTTGGTTTTGTGACAATGGCATATGTGTCATTCCAAACTATAGATGCGGCTCACCTATTCAGATGCATCACAACATGTAACAATTGTGGGTTTTCTAGTAACATAAGCAATGACTGATGTGACTAATATATTAGATGCAATTTTCCACTAAGTTTATGTGAGCTACTCTGGCACATTTGACTCAAGATTATACAAATGTGGCTCAAATTCTAGGACATGCAAATTGGACTAGTTTTATAATAGTTGTGACAAACTCTGTAGTAGATGTGACTCTAAGTATAGATGTGAGTTAATGATAGGAATATGTGACTCAGTTTCTGATAAATGACATATTAGACTCAATTTTGACAGATACGATAGAATAGTAAACAGATGGGACTATACCTAACACGCATTTTTCTAGTGAACAATTGTGACTATGTTGAAAGTTTGTAGTTTTTTTATCAACAGTTGTGGTTTTCTAGTGAATTGTACTATAAAATAACTCTATTTCATGATCAAGTTTTGAAAAATAAAGACAATCAAAAGATAATGTATTTTTAGTTTGACAATCATGAACATGTGTATTTCCAAAAAACAAGTACAATCTTAAGGCCGTGAAAGACAATTCTTGTTGAGTTCTCACTTGGGTTTCTCTAGCTACGATAATTCAAAGTGGATGACTAGTAGCTTGACCCCACTATCTCCCCTCCATGGCTCAACATTTCATTCAAGGTAGCCAAGCTACAGTACCCATGAAACTCCCATGGCATACTTCACATCTCTACTATGGACCATAAGAACGTGAGACAACTTCATAGGTCTGACCTACTGAACCAACAAATAGAAGGCTTTTACTAGAAACAATGGTGTTTAATATGGGAATTCAGTTCATGGGGTATCATCCATATGACAAGAGACCATTGTTTCCCTTCTTGTCGAAACAATACTCGTGATTCTTGAGTTTTCCACAAGAACCCACTTTTATATACTGGTTGGACGTCGCTTGGGTTCAACGTGCTATTGGTCTTAGTTTTCTTGGGGTGAGTACTTTTCCCCACCAAGATAGGACCAATTTATAGAGTAAGTAACAAGTTCCCTTGCACCCAATATGACATGAATCCACACAATGTTTCCGTCCACATTGAGGTCATCATTTATAAACATCAGGTCAAACATGTTCTAATAGATGGAGGAGCTAGTCTAAATATTTGTACTTTAAAGTTGGTCCATGCACTAGGATTCTTAGAAAATACCATTGATGCTAGAAGAAATATCACTATTAAAGCCTATGATGATGAAGAAATATCCTCACAAGGAATGATTTTCTTACCAATTCAACTGGGACCAATCCAAAAAGATATAGTTTTTCAAGTGTTGGAAATATATTTGACATATAATATACTCTTGGGATGTCCTTGGATTCATGAAATGCAATTAGTGCCATCAATGCATCATAAATTTTTGAAATTCCCCTTCAATGGACAAGAGATTACCATTTCAACTGATTCCAAGAAGCCTCAATATTGTAGTGATCTTAAGATGGTTCAACATACTTTTGTACCACATAATAGTGAAGCTACCACTCCTAGTTCATCAAACAATGAAGGTCAAATTAGTTCTTTGTCAAATCAGCCTGAGAAAAAGGTCTAGTCAAAGGTTAAGGGCATTGGTGATTCCACTTCCTCAAGTAATGAGAGTCAATTAAATTCTTTGTCAAAAATATTTGATATAAAAGTGAAATTGAAAGACAAAGGCATGGGTGAATATTGTTTTGAGAAATCCTTATGTCTATCACAACTATTTCCTTCTCCCAAGTCCTATGGGAAACCATCAACATCAAAACAAACAATTCTCACAACCAATCACACTCTTTGATGGAAATTTTGTAAAAGAAGACACTTTATTGGATGAATCTTAAGACAAGCATGTTTTAAATTGGTGATAAAAGGATGAAGAAGCATCACAAGCATCAACTTCCACTGTGCTAAATGAGCCATATGGTAAAGGGTTTACAATCCTAGAAAAGATGGGATATGAAGGAAAACGTCCTATCGGAAAAAGAAAAGAAGGCATTGTAGAACTAATATAGCCTATTTCAACTAATTCAAAGGAAAAAATAGGGCTAGGATATAGAGAAGAGTCAAAAGAAGAAACCAGGCAATAGATTGTTGAGTGAATCCTTCAATTGTGAGATAGTTTCGAAATAGATTCCAATGAGTATGAATGGGAATCACTCTTTGAAGAATCTTGTCATGACAAAGAAATTGATGTGATACAAAGGTATGAACCAACACGTATGGAGGGAAAAAGCTCAGGGTCGAGACCACTTGAAATAGAATCACTGTATATCAATGAATCTAGTGAAGACGATTAGACATTGAGTGAGATAGTTTATTCAGATGAGAGTAACATCATAGACCTAAACATTTCTATTGAACACTTTGAAAACATTTCCATCATGACACTCACCCGTTTTGACCTCAACCAATCTAACGATTCTTTACCATTGATACACCCCAAACTAAATGATTGGGACCAAACTGAGCTACTTGACATACCTATCTTATTAGATTACCATGCCATTGTTAACTTACTTTATTTTGGTAATCTTGAAACAAGTTCCACCAATTAATCTCATAATGAAGCTTTGGAAAAGGGAAGTGCCAAATCTCTTAGCTGCAAAATGATGAATATCAAAATTTGATCTAATGGTGAAAACCATTAAATGGAAATATTAGATCAAGAAAAAGTAAAAATAAAGAGCGCATCTAACAGTGAAAACCTTTTCAAGGAACCAAAATATGGGAGATTTGACACTCTTCTGAAACACTATCATGAAATATCATCTATATTAATTGATTCTATATAGTCTATCAATATTGGTATAGCTGAAACAGTGAAAACCCTACATCTTGTAGCATCCATGATAGAAGAAGAAAAACTAGGTTTTTCAAAGTTCTTTGAAGAGTGGAAAATCAAATTTCCTTGGTCATATGTTGACATGCTAGGTATAGATCCAGATCTTATAATGCATCACTTATCCCTACCACTTGGAGTGAAGCCGGTGAAGCAAAAATTGAAAAAAATGCATTTTTATATCACCCTTTTGGTAAAAGTAGAATTGAAGCAATTGTTAGACGCATGATTCATCTGACCTATTGATTATGCTAAATGGATCTCAAACATTGTACCAGTTTCTAAACTAGATAACAACATCAGGATATGTATGAATTTCAGAGATCTTAATAGGGAATATCCAAAAGATGATTTTCCTTTGCCTAACATTGACATCATCGTGGATTTAACAATAGGTCATGAAATTCTCACTCATGGATAGATTTTCAGGTTATAACTAGATAAAATTTTCACTTGAGGAGCAAGAAGAAACTAATTTCATATGCCCATGAGGTATGTTTTGTTGGAATGTCATGCCCTTTAGGTTGAGGAATGTAGGAGCCACATATCAGCGAGTGATGACAACCATCTTTTATGATATGATGCACACCTTTATGGAGGACTATGTAGATGACATCTTATCAAAATATTTCACTAGGGAGGGATGTCTAGAAATCCTAGATAAAATATTCACTTAATTGAAAAAGTTCAACATAAGAATAAACCTAAAGAGATTTGTGTTTGGCATGACATCAACAAAACTCTTGGGATATATAGTCTCAACTAAGGGTATCAAAGTGGATCTGGCCAAAGTTAAAGAAATAATTGAGATGTCACCTCCTAAGAACATTAGTTAGTTAAGATCTTTACAAGGATGATTCCAATCTATCAAAAGGTTCATTGCACAATTGGAAAACAAAACTCATCCTTTTAATCACTCACTACACAATAATGTTTCTTTCAAATGGGATGAAAAATGTGAAGCTACTTTTAGTCAAATAAAATAATATTTTAAAAATCCACCTATCTTGGTACCACCAACAGAAGGAAAACCACTATTACTCTACATAGCAACAACTAAGGTATCTTTGGGCACTTCTGTTGGCATGGGAAGGCTCTGTAGGAAAAGAAAAGGTTATTTATTATAGCAACAAAACATTGAACGACTATGAAATCAACTACACATTCATTGAATAAGCTTGTTTAGCAGTAGTGTTTGCTATGCAACAATTGCAACACTACATTTTAACAATACCATCAAATTAATAGCCAAAATAGATCCATTAAATTATTTACTTAGAAAATCCAATTTAACATGGAGACTATCAAAAAGGGTAATGATATTGAGTGAGTTTGGCATCTAGTATGTGGACAAAAAAAGCAATCAAGGGACAAGCAATAGTAGACCAGCTAGCTAAAGCACCATTACAAGATCTTCATCCGATGAACATTGATTTTCTAGATGTGGATATTCTCATAGTGTCAACACAATAGTGGAGGTTATATTTTGATGGATGTTACATACAACATGGATTAGGCGTAGGAATCTTATTTGTCATGCCTCAAGGATATACCATTCCAAAGTCTTATAGGTTAATTTTTCCTTGTACTAACAACACATCTAAGTATGGAGCATTGATTATTGGTATCAAGGTAGTCATGGAGTGGAAAATGATAGAGTTACAGGTCTATGGAGATTCTCAAATAGTCATAAATCAAGTTAATGTTGACTACCAAACAAAAGATGACAAGTTGATGTCGTATAAAAGAATGGTCGATGACTTCAAGAAATAATTTGTGGAGATCAAATTTGAGTAGATCCCAAGAGGGGACAACAAAGCTATTGATACTATGGTTACCGTTGCTTCTCTCTTATAAATACCTAAAAAATGAATTCATTATGAGTTCATGGTGGAACAAGCATTTGATCCTACCAATGATAATCTTGAATCCCAAGTAATATGCCATTTAGTTGAAGTTGAATCCTTAATCTATGGGAAGATCTACAGTTATCTAAGAGACAATACCCTACCACCTGATTTATTTCGAAACCAAAAACATAACTTTATTTGACAAATAGCTCGACATACCTTGATAGTGGATATACTTTATCGACGAGGTATTGATGGTACTTTCCTTTGATGTCTTGAACATAACAAAGTTGAAACTGCTTTACACAAGGTTAATGAAGGTATTTATGACACTCATTCAAGTGGTCTTGCTCTCACTAAGAAACTCCTATGCTTGGGGTATTACTGGTCGAACATGGAGATAATACTTTCAATTTTTCAAGAAGTGCCAAAAATACCAAGTCCATGGAAACTTGATACATGCACTAGTGCAAGAATTGCAACCATTCACATCAACATGACCTTTCTACTGATGGGTACTTGACCTTGTAAGTGAGATTCATCCTTCATCTTCCAATGGGCACAAGTTCATCATCACAACCATGAAGTACTTTACAAAGTGGATTCAAGTTGTTCACTTAACCATAATCACTAGAAAAAAAATTGCATCCTTCATCATGAATTACATTATCTGCCAATATGAAATTCCTCAGTCCATTGTCACTGACAATGGTAGACCTTTCAAGAATCAAGATGTCCAAGAACTTTGTGAAATAATTCATATCTACCATCGATTTTACACACCTTACTACCCCCAAGGGAATGGCCAAGTAGATGCCTCAAACAAAACCATTCTGAAAATCCTAAAGAAAAATGTCAATGATGTTGGATGTGATTGGGACATTCAACTAAACCTTGCTCTATGGGCTTAACATACTAGTATCCACACCTTGATAGGAGCCACACCATATTCTCTAGTCAATGGATTAGAGGCCATTGTACATATTGAGGTTGAGCTATGATCCCTATGAGTGTCTTTCAAGGGAATTATTTTAGAGGAAGATTATAGAGTATCCAGGTTACAAGAGTTGGAACTATTGGATGAGCATCATTAGAATGTAGTTGATCACCTAAAATCCTATCAATAGAGAATTTCTAGAATTTATAATCACAGAGTAAAACCAAGAAAATTTTAGGTTGGTAACTTGGTCTTAAAAAAGAATCCTCAAAATCAACAGGATTGAGAAAAGAAGGGGAAGTTTCAACCAAACTAGTTAGGTCCTTTTGTTGTTGTATCAATCTATGGATATAGATCTTATCAAATATCTACACCTAAAGGGTACCTATTCGAGGAACCTATCAATAGTCTACAACTCAAGAATTTCTACACCAAAATAATCTAGTGCATGGTAAAAGTCCTTAAAAAATACCAAAAAAAGGAGAAAATGTCCTAAAAAAATGGTCACCCTGATGAAAACTTAGAAAATAGGTGTCCTGGTGATAACACAAAAAAATAAAAAAATCTAAAATCTAAAAAAAAAATAAAAAGATAAAAAAAACAAAAAAAAACAAAAAATTGAAAATACCAAAAAAAGTGAAAAATCAAAAAAATCATAAAATATGAGAAAGTCCAATAAAAAAAAGTAGTGAAAACCTGGTAAGAGGCACTATTTGTG
Source organism: Sequoia sempervirens (assembly GCA_007258455.2). Lineage (NCBI taxonomy): Eukaryota > Viridiplantae > Streptophyta > Pinopsida > Cupressales > Cupressaceae > Sequoia > Sequoia sempervirens. The sequence continues at coordinate 6,630 of VDFB02148886.1, read as the reverse complement.
ATAGATTATCTTTTCCATCTATTTGGGCATGTGACGATCATTCGCTTTCACCATCATTCTACCTATCAACATAAAAACCTCATTTACATATACTGGCATTGCAGTTGTGTCTCACCCTTGATTGGGGGAAAAGTCGAGAACTCACTAGGTACAATAAACTTTGAGCTTAAACTAATGGAAAAATATTGGTAGGAAAACATCATAAACACAGTGATCATAGTGAAACTCAAAATTGAACATCAATTATCACAATCGTTAGCAAAATAACCATCCAAACTAACAAAAAAATCAATCAATCAAAACAAATCTAAATGGATGATGTCTAAATCATGTTTTTATCATGTTAGCATGAATTTTCAACTATTGTACTTTGATTTTTGTTATCATATCTCCAAAACACCTCAAGGATGTCTTGAACTAGAGGAGCTAGGATGGAGTATGATTTTTCTTTGTCTACTGCCTATGAGTTGATCATTACTACTATGTGAATTATTGTGAGATGTGCTCTACAATGTATCACTGATGGCATTCTGAATTTGCATAGGAAAATGATTGTCTCTTGTCTATTTTACGCAAGCAATTCTTGGGTCATCTCTATTTAATTATACCTATATGCTTGTATTAACTTGCAATATCAAAAATCATGAAAGTAGTACTCAAGTCATCATGGTCTAATTATTCCATCAATTTTTGTACTGACTTTGAACATTTTAAAGGCTCAATGATAGTAAAAGCATGGCAAATCAGCTAATATGATGACAACATTGTATATTTAGAATTGCATGATTAAAGTAGATTGCATCCATATTAGTTTTTGTATTTGCATTTATAGATTTTCCAAGGCTGGCACAATTTTCAAAATGATGTTATCTCTATGATTAACAAATTGAATGCATTGAACATTAAAAAAAACATATCATTCTCATGTAGTTGCATAATCATTTGCATGTCATACATAAATTAGAAAGCATTATTATCATAGATCATTCACCCATCCATGCATTAGATCATATGTTTTCATCAGAAAATATAGCAAAATAAAGTGCATCACATATTAGTTGCATAATCAAATCCATCTCATAGCATAAAAGCATCATCCATAAAACATATAGAATCATAATCCATACATCATCATCATTATTGCATCCCTACATATACATGACATAAGCATATTAAACATCACATAACATAAACACTTATAAAGTAGAAATCAAATGAATCCATCATAGAAATCCATCATAAAAACATGTAGACACCATATAGATCACCAATCATTGCTGGACATCATATAAATCTCAAAATAATAATGTCAAGTGTACAATGATACCGAATTATGTCAAGAGATACATCAATAACATGACAGTGAATCATCAATGTCTCAACTAAATCAGTGTATATATCATGTCTCAAATACAACAAGTATAATCATGGAGCTATGTGGTGCTCCCCCTAGATGCAGTAGGCATAGCTGAACATCTTTCTACACCACCTAATCACCCTCCACATGGATCTCTATGAGGTGGCCTAGTGACACCCCTTTTGGTAGTCCTAAAATGGCTCTAACCTAATTTGGCACTGGCAGAATGAGCATAATTTACCCACTACTTTGTTGGAACTACCTCATGATACCATAGCCTATAATACTTTGCCTACCTAGTAGAGTTATGTACCTCTATGAGGTAATCTATTGTCAAGGTACCCTGGGCCACTCTCTACAATCTCTCTGACAAAGACTCTTCCTACTCACATCATTGTCTCAAGGTATATTTCTCTATTGTAAGAGAGGCTATATGTTCTTGTGCCTATGCCTATGCATGTGCCTATGTTTGTAATTGTTCTTGTACCAACTATCCTTGTAAGGTCTATACCTAGGCCTGTAAGGTAGCTATCTATGTCTGCTATTATTGGGTAGTAAAATAAATCTGAATATGTTGTGTTGTAGCCACTAGGGATCTCCTTCTTTGAGACACTCAAACATCCAACACTGGTCCACCTCCACCTGCATCTCCATCTCTGCCACCTCCATCTCCACCACATCCATCTCCCCCACTTCCATCTCCACCATCTCCATCTTCATCATCTCCATCATCACTCCTATCACTCTCCTCATCATCACCTCCACCCCTCCTCCATTTGGGTAACTTATCATCATCCAATGTCAGTACTGGCTCATCTAGACTGGATATCCTCAAGAAAAGATGCAAAAAGAAATAATGTACATACTCCTATGATAGAAAAGCCTCTACAATCTCTAGATGGTACTCCCACATAGCTGGCTATAACCCATGGTACTCTTGACACAATGCATCATATGATAATGCAGGTCCCCACTTCAAAATGTCATGTCATCTATGTGTATATAGTGCAACTCCCTGGGGCATACCTTGTACATGCTTGTACTATCACAACACTCTACTAAGAAGGAATCTATTAATCACAAATGGTGTCCTCCCAATTAGGTATCTCATTGTGCACACATATGGAATCTCTGTATCATCCTTTGGCCACTAATCACAATCTAAATAAGGCCTCCATGTCACAAAATCTTATGTTGGACAACTAGACTAGTATATTTGAAAATGTAAGTCCTCCCAGCCAGACAAACTCTATTTACTACCTAACGAATAATAGCTATGTGCTCCCATGCCAATATTTGCAGTAATGTCACCCCAGTTGATAAATTGGCCTATCTGAGATATACTACCTAATGAAGATCATGGTACAAGTGATCTAACATACAATATCCACATGCATATCGAGTCCTCTATGTAATCACACTCTCCAATATCCAACCCTAGCCAACTAATAGTCCCTTCGACCTATGGTCAGGACATAAGAAACCTCTAGTGAATCGAATATGAACACATGGTAGTGACACATAAGAATTGACCATCTCCTACTATGGAATCTCATATCAACAAATCTGATCATCAACAAAAATCCTTTGTAGGGCATCAGTGCCTCCCTACTCCATGTGATCATAAACCATAACCTCACTAACAACAAAATCCTCAAAATATGATAAGCATCCTCTGGTGTGACAGTCATCTCATCAATGGCTAAGTGAAAAGTTTTGTGGTCACTATGCTACCTCTCAACCAAAGTGGTCAAAAGTCCCCTATTAATCTTGTACTGGGGCATATCAATTAGAGAAGTCAATCCACATCATCCAATCACATCTAGATTAGCCTGCACCAACTATGAAATCATGTCCTAGATCTTTGAGAATCACTTCCTATACTAGATGATCCTCAAAGGCTCCTATCATCACAACATATTGCAAATCAACAATCTTATCAATCAACATCAATCAACCTATCAATCTAATCAACTATAGTGAGATTTTGATAAAATCTTGTGAGCATCTATCATTGATCCTCACCTATCATGAGTTCAATCATCATCATCCTATCATTGATTCTCACCTATCATGAGATAAGTCATCATATAATCTATCAACATCATCAAACATCATTAAATCATTAGTTGACATGATCAATAATCATCAAAATCAAGGAGTCTAATCAACATTCCATCAATCTAGTGTGGATGCACTAGAATAATGTTTCAATATGTTGTAAATTTCTATGTGCTAAAACATTTCATCAATGTACCAAAACAGTGCATCAAGGTGCTAAATCTTTGTATGCATCATCAAATTTCATCAATGTGCTATTTCTATACATCAGTTTGCTCAAATTATCTATGCACTAAAACTTTGACCTAATTCACCACAAAACATAACTGATGCACTAAACAACTAGTTGTTCTACTACATTCAACATATGCACTAAATCTATGCATGAGTGCCCTATTTTACCACATGCACTACAAATTTTAATGGATGTGCTAAAAAATTGACTCTACAAGCTAAAAGACTCTACACGCTAAACAACATCTAGATGCACTAAAGTGGGTGTTGGATGTATAAAATGTGTAAAACCAAATTTTAAACTTGAAAAATGCAAGAAAAACAAGATTAAAAATTCATGAAGGGCTTTTTTGGGGTACGTACTAGAGGTCCATATGCGGTCGAGTGGTTGTGGTGTTGAACTCACTTGAATCAATACATTTGGTAGGGGATCACCATCTTGCTCAAAGTGTAATGCCTCACCATATTAATTTAAGGGACAACAAACACGAGCATTTGCAAAAAAATCAAATATTGCTTGCATATTATGAATGTGTGCACACATTACACGAAAAGCAATTATGCATTTACTAAATCTTTCACGTCCTCTGGGGTACACGAAACGGTCATTACGAATCATAAACTTTTATCAAACAAAAGTGAATAAACAACCAAGTTTACATAATGATGACATACAACTATTAATGATCAAAAGAGTGGAAAAGATAATCATCGTTTTATTACAAGTTTAATTTATAGTTCCATGATACAACTATGGGACATATTTTCATAGATATAACACATCAAAGATACAATAGTACATTACATAATGCTTCCCTTATATCAACGGAAAGAGTACATCAAGTAAAAGAATAATTAAACCCATGAAGAATAAGGTACAAGGCGAAGATCAGTCTTCAACCAAGAGTAGCTCTGGAGGCTCTACATCCGCTTTCGCATCACAAATTCAACTTGGGAACCCAATGGGGTGCATAGCACGTTCCACCCGACCACGTGGACCCGAAGGTCCACCCCCCGTGCTAGGAAATGACAAGAAAGACCCTCGACCAAGATAGACAAGTAGAAAAATTGCAAGACCGAACAACAAGGTCAACAAAACATAACATACATCAATCTCAATGATCACCTACAAGGTGACCACTTCTAGAGGTATACAAAGGATAAAACCAGGGATTTTATGACACCAATATTCATTTACGCTCAACTGGAGGGTACGTAAATACTTGGGTTCCCCAACCATCTCAAAATATGACTACCGGGAAGACAAAGCATATATTCTCATTTGAAAGAATTTAATACAAAAGGAAGGCTTACATCATGGAAACCACAAAACAATTATATAACTTCCATATCTCACGATATGACAAGTGATTAACAAAATAAGCAATATCATAACGGGACCTTCAAACTAAAACAAGATAACATAATCAATTTAATGCAACCTCAAGCACAAATTCATAACGAGTTATCTGAGATAGGCAAAACAAAACCAAACTTTTAATTTCAACCGCGGATGTTCACTCTAACTAACTCCTTGGGTAACTCTTAGTACCTCACAACTTTATCCCACATGACGAAAGCAATCCAAATATCAAGTAACCTAAAGGCAATGTTATAACCAGTTATTGAATGACCAAAACAAAATGACTTTTTAATTCCCAGCCTGAGATGTTCACTCTAACTAACTCCATGAAGATTTCTTAGCTTACTCACAACTTCATCCACATGACAACAATCAATTTCTAATATCAAGCAACTTGAAAGGCAATATTATCTCATTTCACAAAAGTCCACCACTTACATAATTTATTAATTTGTGTTCTTTACACCTTGATACATAAGTGCACATAATCAATATAAGTAATTATAATAATATTTATTCTAAATAACCAACTTCATATGGGATCTACAAGCCATTGGAGCATAATAATATTTTTAATTAACATTACTAATTTACTAATATCTTTATTAACAGAATTTACTAGGGAGCTTGATTATTTTAAAAGTTCCTTTAAATAAACACATGAATAAGTTTATAGAACTTTCCTAAAATTAATTTCTTTAATTAAAGAAAAAGTCCACTTTCTCCCTCTACTTTTGTCTTATATAAACTTTTCTTCCCCTCCCGTTTTAAAAATAGAATTAAGAGATTTAAGTATATAATGCATTTTATATATCCACGTAAAAAGGAAGTGGGAACATGGTGGCTGAGGATGAGTTTTTTTTTTTTTTGTTTACACTAGTCTTGTTTTAGAATATAGGTATATATATATTTGAATACTTTAAAAGTCCACATCATGTTTCCTTCATCACACGGGAAAGGGATAAAGCATATAGAGGAAGCGAACATCTGAAAACATGTCTCTAATAAATGTGATCTAAAGGGAAGCAATGATTGCAAGATATGCACAGAATGAATTGTTTAAAGGGTATTAAGAATTTTCAAGCAATTAAAATCAACAACCGTAAAGCTGAATATTACAGCCTTTTTCCAGCATCCCCATTGCCTATGCTAAAATGGGAGCTTTGCAACAGGGAATGAATATTCATCAAATCAATAAAGATAAAGAAGATTTTTCAAATGTCGAGTATCAATTTCCTGGCAGAAAGGTCTAGAAAATATGGGCGCATAGACAAGTTGTGAGAGATGTTTTAGAGAAAAATAAAACACAACAAAAAGCGATATGGCCAAGTGCAAATTTCCCTAAAATAATGACTGGAAACATGGCAAGTGGGATTATACAAAATTGTGAAGGTAGGAATGGATTTTATTTTATTTGTTTATTTATTTTAGTACCACTTGGGTTTCAGAATTGGCAGTTGTAGATTGATAACTCCAAAACACAGAATTAATCATCGCTCCTTGTTGACACTGTGGTTGTTAAGGATAAAGGGCCTGAAAATGCAACTGGGGTTAGCTCCAAAGTATACACTGATGTTGCATACTCATGTAATGACGATGATGAAGACGAGGTAGT